>JARSSU010047694.1:0-50412 GCA_029619165.1 Eurosta solidaginis
TACTTATATACTGCTAAAGATATTAAATTTTTTGTAAAAATTTTACTTATAAAGTGGGCGTGGTCTTCTCCGAATTTTGCTAAATTTTTATTAAGCGTACATATAGTAATAGAGTAATACGTTCCTGCCAAATTCATCATGATATCTTCAACGACTGCCAAATTACAGACTTGACAAAAGTTTTAAATACCTTCTTTTAAAGTGGGCAGGTGCCACGACCCATTGTCCAAACTTGTACTAATTTTCTATTCTGCGTCATAAGGTCAACTCATCTACCAAGTTTCGTCGCTTTATCGTCTTTTTGGTAATGAATTATCGCACTTTTTCGGTTTTCGAAATTTTCGATATCGAAAAGTGTGCGTGGTATAGTCCGATATCGTTCATTTTAAATAGCGATCTGAGATGAGTGCTCAGGAACCTACATACCAAATTTCATCAAGATACCTCAAAATTTACTCAAGTATCGGGTTAACGACGGACGCGACGGACGGACGGGACGGACGACGCACAGGCTCAGTCAAATTTTTTTCGATCCTGATTATTTTGATATATGGAAGTCTAGTATCTATCTCGATTTCCTTATATATGATACAAACCAGACCGGTGTCCAATCAAACTAATATACTCTGTGACGCTCTGCTCACTGAGTATAAACAAACAATTTTGCATTGCCATAACGACAGCAGGATGAACAGCAAAATATTGAAGCAGTTGCAACTAAACGAACTGTAAAAGATACGAGTCTATTCACATTTTTGACTATCATCGAGCGACAACAAAGTTTAAAGCTTACTGAATTTTCGCCAAAAATTTGCAAAACGCGGGGAAAAAATCAGCAGTGGGAGCAGTTACAGATAGTAAATAAAATGCTTATAATCCCAATAAAGATTAGCACAAAAATGTTCAAAGGTTGGAGGAAATGTCACTCTCAAACTCTTCTGAACGTTCGTTTGAGTATAAATTTATATATGGGTATTCCATCCCATTTCGACCAATTTTGAACCCGACCCCTTTAGAATTGGCTGAAAGTTTTTCTTCTTTTTCTAGCTTACGAAAGACGTTTCTCAGAAGTTTTTCAAATTTTTTCATCCAACTCAAAAAAGTTATGAATTTAAAAAAAACACCGTTTTGTTTTCAAAATGCTATAACTTTTCAAAAACTGACCGTTTGGGATCATTTTTTTTAAAATATGCTTTTAAATGTAATTTTCGGAAAAAATACAAAAAAAATTTAAAGTCAATTAAATATTCTCGGCCCACTCCGGGATTAGTGGGGATGATTGCAAAATTGATTGAATTTTTTTATGAGAAAAAAAGGGCGAAATTCGAAACAAATCTCGAAAAACTGAAAATATACAAAAAAAACTTTAAACTTTTTTTGATTTTTTCCGAAAAGTACATTTAAAAACAATTTAAAAAAAAAGATCCCAAACGGTCAATTTTTGAAAAAGTTATAGCATTTTGAAAACAAAAACGGTGTTTTTTTTTAAATTCATAACTTTTTTGAGTGGATTACAAAATTAGAAAAACTTCTGAAAAACGTCTTCCGTAAGCTAGAAAAAGAAGAAAAACTTTCAGCCAATTCTAAAGGGGTCGGGTTCAAATTGGTCGAAATGGGATGGAATACCTCATATATATTACGGCATTTCGGCAAATCCCCGATTTGGACATGTTTGCTTGGTGACAGAATCAACACAAACACATCAGCTCTGGAAATATCAGGGAAGACCACTCTTGCCAATAAATGCTACCTTGGACTAGGTAGGCAATTGAAAAGTAAAGTCTTCTCTCATCAAACGAAAATCATGCTCTACAAGTCACTTATCGTACCCGTCCGCTATATGGTGCGACGCGTTGGCTACGGCAGCTACCGAAGAAGTTCAATGATGAGCTATGCGTAGACATCACATAGTCCAGTGAATAAAACGCAGCGGCTGGGCTGTCTAGGCCATGTTATGCGAGTGAAAGATGATGCTCCAGCTAAGAAAGTATTTTTATTGGAGCCCGCATATTGAACCTGGAAAAAAGGGCGGCCCCACACCGCTTGAAATACAGGGGAAACGACCTCACACCCTTGGTGTACCAATTGCGCCAGTTAACCCGGCGAGAAGCGATTGGTGCGCCTTGTTGGACGGTCATGATCGCTAAAATGGTTAAGTCCAATTATGTTAGAGTTTTTTACCTACAAGTACCTTTCTCCAATCATTTTACATTATCGTGGTAATTTAAAGTGTGTGCAAAACCAAAATTTTCCCAGCTCCTTGTATAATTGTTAATATTTAGATGTGTATATGATTACAAGAAATGTAAATATAGTCTTAAGAAATGGCGGCGCGTGGTGTGATGATTCGTGCTCCGCCATCCACACCGAAGATCCTGGGTTCAAGCCCCGGGCAAAGCAACATCAAAATTTTTAAACAAGTTTTTCAATTAGAAGAACATTTTTCTAAGCGGAGTTACGCCCTCTGCAGTGTTTGGCAAGCACTTTGAGTGTATTTCTGCCATTAAAGCTCTCAGTGAAAACTCATCTTCCTTGCAGATGCCGTTCGAGTCGGCATAAAACAAGTCGGTCCCGTCCCGCCAATTTGTAGGAAATATCAAAAGGAGCACGACTCAAGTTGGAAGAGAAGCTCGCCTAAAATCTCTTCGGAAGTTATCGCACCTTACATTGTTTTTTTTAGTCTTAAGATATTCTTTATTATATTGCACCTTCTATTTCGTTGTAGTCGCTGAACTGTTGAATAAATAATTCAAGCATTCATTATAGCAAAATGTTATTTATCTACAAACTCTGCTATGGTAGCAGTGCTTCCCAATTAAATTATTCACGTACTTAACTTATAGCATATTAAAATCGCATTAATGACTATGCTTCAGCTTGCTCAGTCAGCTTTATACTCTCATTTCTTTATTCGCCTATTCCTCCCAGGATCTACACATTTCCGCACAAAGCCTCCTCGAATAGTTGTTTATTGCTTCTCTTTGGTTTATGTAAAGTTAAATGTGCTCTTTATGCTGTGTACATGTGTATGTAATATCATCAGCGGACTTATCTGCTGTTTAGATGGATCTGTACCTGTCTTCTATTCATCTGCTTGCGTGGCACGCGATGTATGGTGTATATGTATACTACATTATAGTCCATATGCAGTAGTGTTTACGGTGCGGCGACGGATCGCCATGCGTAGTCGACTGTGGGAAGCACTCGATGCTGGGTCATATGCCAAGGGATCTCTCTCGGGGTCCTCTCGGAGGTCATTTGGGGGTCATTTCGGTATGACTCCTGCAGGATCTTCCGGGGTCATCGCAGGTCATTATTTGGGGACTCTCCCTGAGTCCTCTCAGGGGTCATTTGTGGGTGAACTCTGACTTTGAGACTCCTCAGGATCATATGCCGTACATTTGGACTCATTCACGTCTGGGGACTACGTCCGGGGCCCCCTGGAGTAACTTCGGGATGATTTATAGGGGACTCACTCGGCTTTCTCCCAGGGTAATTTGGGGTGCAGTGCAATAACGCCCAGGGAAATAATGCCCGCGAGTTATTTCTAAAGAAAGGAAATAGAGAACGCGGGATTAAAAACCAACGTTTATGATTTGAAAATAAGCTTGATTCTCTAATGCATCTCAAATTGAGATAGAGCAAAAATGTTTGTGGGTATTTAAAGATATATCTAGATGTATATTTGAAGTGTTCATTGTTTTGTATGTTGTATTAACTTTTACAACAGGAGACTATTTTGCATCTTTACGCTATCAACAACACCAACAGTAGCGGTGGCAATAACAGCGGTAACAATAAACAATATAAACAAGAAATGGTGCAGCACACAAAATATCAATGCAATTCACTGAGCCGAGAAAAAAGTGAGCAAACTTCTTCTATCGCTTTTGTGTCGAGACTATTTTACAACACAATTTTCTGCAAGCGATGTTGTTGTCATTTTTCACATTCTGCTATGATATATCCTCTAAAAAATGTGTAAGAAATAAAACACCAAAACTAAAAAAAATTATAAAAACACCATCTTGTTAAGCAATTCTGTCCATAAATCAAGAAAATATGTATGGCTACAAACAAACATAGATATGGAAATCCAAGATAACCTTGTAGGGAGAAAGAATTCATGAATACTGAAATACAACCTGAAAAACTTACGGCGCATGGTAAGTATCCGAAAAATTTAGGTAATGTGCCTTTATTTGCCACGAGTACGTATAGGGTGGTCAAATTTATTGTTGAAAGGCACATCCAGTTTCTGAATCTATGGGTCATACTGAGTAATATTGCCCATGGGACATAGTCTGAAATGTCATTTCGATGGCCTCCCTAATTTTGATCGCAATATATATGAAATGTATTATTATTTTTGTAGAAAATATCATTCGGCTATTTAAAAATTGAATTTGCAATATGGAAGAGTGACATATTCGTCGCATAAGGCGCTCTTTCCTACTATTTTTCGCATTTAAAGCTTCTTTTGAAAAATCGACGAATTTGTCTGCAAAAATCGTCGAACGCAATTTTACTTTTCCATATGGCAAAATTCAATTTAAATAGGACCAAAAATATCTAATAAAAATAATAATACAATTTCTGATATACAAAAATATGAGAGGCTTGAAATCATTTCAGAACTATAGTCCCATGGGCAACAGTACCAGTATGACCCATAGGATCAGATACTGGGATGTGCACCTGAAGTCCACATAAATTTGACCCGCCTAGTACGTATACTCCTAAATTAGAGCTTACGATTCTTCTCGAACACATGCGAGATTTTCCGAGACCCGAAAAATCGACAAGTCGACTTCTCGCGAGATTCTCGTGTTCACGAGTACTCGTAACTCTTGCGAGCTTCTCGACATCATTTATCGATCCATGGCTATTTCGTATAGAGCTTACGATCTTTTCTGGAGCACAAACGAAACTCCACAAACCACGAACTAAAAAACACACGATATTTCTATACATATCGCCAACGCAGCGACGGAATTGAAAGGTCGCGAATCTGAATACTGGCGAGTACTACGAGTATTTCTAGATTCGAGAAATCTCGCGAGAAGCCGTGTTCTCGATGTCTCGTTAAAAAAATAAAATATTGTGAACAAATTTATATGTGTAATAAAATATGTTTTGAGTTAAATGTCATTGAAAATCAATATAATAAAAAAAATCACAAGTAAATAAAACCAAGTGTATAAATACTGTCACATAAGCAATTAGGTTTACGCGAGAAGCTCGCGGGATTAACGAGTACTTTGAGGACACGAGAATCTCGCCGAAAATTCTCGATTTCTCGGGTCTCGAAAATCTCGCTTGTGTTCGAGAAAAAATCGTAAGCTCTACTCGCGAGCATTACGAGTAATTTGAGATTCGAGAATCTCGCCAGAAGGCGAGACTGGCGATATATCTCTTATCGAACAATTAGAGAAAAATCCTAAGCTCTACTCTAAAATTATGGTCCTTTCTGACGAAACATCCTTGCTTTAGGCTAACGATACAACCGAGCACTGAAGCATAGCCTCTGAAGAGATCTTGTAATTGCTCCAAAATGGCTTCTACAAGAGAGCTTACGATTTCTCGAACTTGTTCGAGAAGAGATTCTCGCGAGTCTCGCCTCTCGGGAGATTCTCGAATCTCGAATTACTCATATACTCGCGAGCTTCTCGAATTTCAATTCTCGCGAGATTCTCGAATCTCGAAATACTCGTAATACTCGCGAGCTTCTCGAAAATCTCGCTTGTGTTCGAGAAGAAATCGTAAAACCTATTCGAAAAAGATGGATTAAAGATTCCAAATTATACCCGAAAGCAAGCTTCAACTGCCACAAAATAGTCCCGAATCAATCTCGAAATGGCGGCCACCGTGGTGTGATGGTAGAGTGCTCCGCCTACCACAACTGGTTCACACCCGGGGAAAAGCAACATCAAAATTTAGTAAATAAGATTTTTCAATTAGAAGACAACTTCTAAGCGGGATCGCCCCTCGGCAGTGTTTGCAGCGCTCCGGGTGTATTTCTGCCATGAAAAGCTGCTCAGTGAAAACTCATCTGCCTTTCAGATGCCGCTCGGAGTCGGCATAAAAACAGTAGGTCCCGTCCGGCCAATTTGTAGGGAAAAATCAAGAGGAGCACGATGCAAATTGGAAGAGAAGTCTCGGCCTTAGATCTCTTCGGAGGTTATCGCGCCTTTCATTTATTTATTTAGTCTCGAAATGGTTTCTAAGCTTTTCCGAAGTGATACCTAAAATAGTCCACAGGAGATCCTGAAATTGTTCCGGATTGAATGACCTGGTATGTCTGCTTGTGTAATATTTATGACAAAACTAAAAATTGATCGTTTTAATCTCATTTTTTAAAATGAAGTGAAGTTTAGTAACCCTCTGAACCACGGGACACCATAACTCTCTTCTTCTATTTTAGAACGAATTTGTGAGGTAAACCAATCTTTCCGGTGTTTGTATCAAGAATACTACTCTCGTTCAAAAGCATAACACCGGACATTCCGTTTTTCCTTAAAAAAAGCAGTTCCCACCTTTCTTTGAAATTAATTTAGTATATAATAATTCTTTGAATTAAGTATTACACTTAGCTGATGATATGGGTTCTATAGCTGACCAGCTTTGAATCCCCACGCTTGACAAACTACTGTCCATCCACAACGCGTGGAAAAAATTTATGAAAAATCTTAGCTTGGTTTCAATGGGCCACTTAAGGTCACAGACGGTTCAATTTTGTCATACTAATTGTTCCCGACATTGTCGGCTTGTACCTTTGTGATGCTTGTTAGCGGAACGTACCGGATCTATATCCAGCGAAGGATGATCAATAAATAAATGCAAGGCGCGATAAACTCCGAAGAGATTTTAGGCCGAGCTCCTTTTCCAATTTGCTAGTGTTCCTTTTAATTTTTCCTACAAGTTGTTTTATACCGACTACGAAAGGCATCTGAGTTTTCACTGAAGCCTGCCTAGGGCGACCCCGCTTAGAAAAATGTTCTTTTAATTGAAAAAAACTTGTTTCTAAAATTTGGTGTTGCTTTTTCCAGGGCATAAACACAGGATTTTCGGTGTGGTCCGCGGAGGACGCTACCGTCACACCACGGCGGTCGCCATCAATAATACTCCCCAAAACCTTCGGGGAGTGTCTTTATCCCTACAACAACTCAAAATTTTCCCTTTAGGGCACTGATACAACTTTACTACCTCAAAATAATTTTATAAATGTTTGTGTGTGTGTAAATATATGAATGTATATAAAAAAATGAACTTACTTAATTTTCTTAAAATGTAAATGTCTTAGCACAAATGCTTATGTGCATTAGGGTGGATCATATTTTCCAAAGTGTTCCGATTGTCCATCTCAGCCTCAGAAATATTAGATTAGTCATAAAACTTGTGTGTGTAAACTTTTAAGGCATTCAAAAAAGATTTAGAAGTTTCGCGGGAGCTTGAAATAGTTAAAGAGGGTGAAAGGGGTAACCTCTACAGGTTTCTATTTCAAAAAAATCTAAAATTACAAAAATTTTAACAAATAACAATAAAAGTTGTAGCATCACAATTATTCAGCAGCATCACCACCCCAAATCCATATAGTTTCTACTCCATTGAACCCCACTGTAACATCGATCAGCAAGGAATGAGAACGCACAGACAAAACGCAAGTTATTACTTGCTAGCATTTGATTCACGCGACAATCGCTTTACCGCGAGTGCCTAAACTTTTCAAACTGTTTATAACAACTGTACTTAAGTATAAACAATTTGCATTTGAAAGGTCATCGAACACGTGACCTACGATAAGGAAAGTCTGCACCGCTAACACTTTTGGTCAACAAATGTAATGCCTCATCTTCATAAGCCGCCAATTTTGATCAGTAGGTGACCTCAGTCGGCCAATACTTTGGTGTGTCCGCAGAAAAGGGCGTGAAGAAACCTAAATATACACCCTTCTTCTCCCGACTGAGTATATGTACGTACATAAAAGTTTTCAGCTTTTAATTAGTAATTTTTAGAATTTTTTCGAGAATGCAGTTTTGTAGTGTCCATTTGAGTTAAACAATGTTCCAGTTTCAAAACGCTATCGACTACAATTTAGTTAAGAGAGTTTTTCGTCTCGCGGGTGTTGCTCATGCTTCTTGCGAAGGTTGAACTGGTCGGTCAATAAAGACCTCACATACACTGAATGTTCTTGCGTAACCTCTAAATATTTTTTCATCGCCATAATATTTGTAAATATTCTTTTTGTGCATTCGCGATTTATCAAGAAGTAAGATCGAGAGCCCAAACACCTTTTTCTACATACAACTAATAGCCACCCTAATGTGCATGTGTATCTCGATGCCAGTATCTCTTGCGTATTTAATTTTATTTATTAAATTTTTTTCTGAAAAGTTAGCTAAGTTGCTAGACCTACTTCCGTTTGCAGATTTCTGAGATTTAACAATTTCACTATGCTAAAATTAAATTGTATCTTTAATATATTTTTTGTAGTTAGTAGAGATTTATGTCAAAGCGAATGCAATCTTTATGCTTTCATCTTTCCGCGCGTAGGTAGTTGAATTATTCACATTCTTTAGCGCTTTTGCAAATCTTTGTGATTTATGACCACTTTGGATTATTTAAACTTAGTAGCTTTTCAATTGACCGAATATGTTCATTGTATTTCAACTAATCCAAAAATATTACACGGTGTAAGTAAATTTTTTTTATACACACTTACATACTTGCTTGACTGTCTGTGGTTTAAAAAAATGCACAATGAGATGCACAGCGGTCTGAATTTGTCTGAGAATTATGAAAAATTGTATGTGTGATTATTTCAGTTCGCGTCACTGAATTGTTTGGGTCATCACCTAACTGCCTTGGTTGCAATTGGCTATTGTAATGCAAATGAATTAAGAGGAAATTCAATATCCGTTTCGCGCATTGCCTTTTGACTTTGTGCATTTCAATCTCTTCTGCATGATTGGCATTAAAGCTTGAAGTTCATTTGTAAATGTCAAACAAATTATATGCATATAAAATTGCAAACAAATGATTGCCGTTTTTAATAACACCTTTTGACAAATGCAACGATAGCCAAACAATTGCGTGTGAAAAATTTTACTCAGCTCGCCAGGTATTCTGGTTTTGTTCAACATAAGTTTATTTTTAACAGCTCGAGATTAATAATTTTTAGGTAGCCGTTTCATGTTTAATTGGTAAAATACACATCATTGAAACAGATTTTGATTGAGTCATGCCTGTCCGTTCTACCTTTAACAAGATAACTTGACGAAAACCTGATATATTTTTATGAAATTTGGTACTGGCTTATCTTTACAAAGAATATAATGTCAGAGAATGTTGTCAACTATTTAGTAGTACGGTAAGATCCGACTAACATATTGGACGCAAATTCAACATGCGACTGGCAAGGCATCTTGCTAAGTAAGCCGATGGCAAGACCAACAGAGGAATCCTCTAAAAGCTGTACAGAGAACAGTAGATCTGAGAGTAGCATCCGTTAATCGTACATGTGGTTAGCGGACCGAGCTACTAGCATGGAAAGAAGGAGGTCATGAGAAATTAAAAAGGCATACGTATCAAGGCCGCACGAAAGTTGTGCTTGTTAGACTTCCAAAATTTTCTTCTTCTAAATGTGGAAGGTGCTACACCCATATTCCAAACTTTTTTGGAATTTATGTTTTGCGCCATAAAACGAATCCACCCACCAAATTTCATTAGCTTAACGGTATTCGTTTTTGAATTACCTATTTTTTCCATTTTTCTAAATTTTTGATACCGAAACAGGTGACTTGGTTATCGAATGATTTCACTCATTTTCAATACCAATCTATTCTGGGTCCAGATAAGCAGGTGTACCGAATTGGGTGAAGATATATCAATATTTGATCAAGTTATCGTGCTAGTGGACGGACAGACTTTCGGAGAGACGGTCATGGCTTAATCGAACTTTTTTCGATACTGATGATTTTGATTTTTTTTGTACAAGTACAGCTGGGTATAAAAACATGTTGTTTATTTGAGAAGCTGAAACGTGTAAGTCTTCCATTGGGCCGACGATATGAGATTTTTATTTATTTATAAAAACTGTATATTAAAGAAATTATCTCAAATTTATTTAAAATTATTGGGTTGAATTTACTGATTTGTTTTTGCTCT
This sequence comes from Eurosta solidaginis, assembly GCA_029619165.1. Taxonomy (NCBI): domain Eukaryota; kingdom Metazoa; phylum Arthropoda; class Insecta; order Diptera; family Tephritidae; genus Eurosta; species Eurosta solidaginis. Next base: position 10,168 of record JARSSU010047694.1, read on the forward strand.
ATATCGTATATGTACCTGTAGGAAGTATCTAACTAGTGATACAAAATTTTTGTTCGGAACTAAACCTGAAGTACCAAGTAAGAATTAATTTCATAGTAACTAGATCTTCTTTAGTTCAAGAATGATAGTTTGTGTTTTTATAATTAATATATAACATATAATTGATTAATGTGGTATCTATACAAATGCGACTGCTTTCAAGAAGCTTTCACTTTAGGCATGCCTCCTTTCCCCTCACATTAAAGCCTTTTCTTACGTAGACTCTATAGCACATATGTAAGAAAATTGGCAGGAAAAGGATTCTACTTAGGGCATTATTTCCCGATAGATTCAAGACAGTCCATTTAGACAATGACAAGCCTGCAGACAGTTATGGTGTCCGTTCAGAACTATCGAAAAGGGAGACAGCTAGTAGTGGTTCCGAATGCACTTGCAGCGCATTAGTTTTGAACAAGGAATTTTTCCCACGAGGTAGATACATACATGTATACAATATGCATGAATATGTAGTAAACGAGAAATTTTTGTAAGTGGGCTATTAAAATAAATTGATAAACAACAGAAATTAGCACAACTACTTCCATTTCTAAGTGCATATATGGATTTGTATGTGTATTGAATTTTAAGATGATATGGAAGTACCATCAATGTCCTACATACATACGTTCACACATACATATGTATGCATACATTTAAATGACACCACGTCGTTACAATTGGACCAGTTTTTTGAGAAATTCACTAATAGTAGGCTATAGGGCACACGATCAGGCGCCAAATTTACTCAAACGGTATCTATTCTTACAAGTATTTACATTATAACAATATATATATACGTGTAGCATGTGTGAATTAAATTTGGTGAATATACCCCTGCAAAAAATGCGATTAGTTTAGGATGAGTCTGGATTTGTCTCAAATCAGTATGCGACTAATGCCAGTTCTGAACTCTTTTTATGCGTTGAACTGTTCGCTTTTGTATGAACATGTCCTATGAAGAGACTAATTGTACCCATTTATCACCGAACGGGAATGATACCAATATGGGAACGAATGAAGACTAATCTCTTTTCTTATGAAAAAGTGTTAGTTTACGTATGGTACGATGTTATGTACATGTTAAATGCAACATTAATACTTGGAAAAATTGTTAGATACATTTATGCACACAGGGTATATTAACTTTGATTGGATAACGGATGGTTGTACAGGTATAAAGGAATCGAGATAGATATAGACTTCCATATATCAAAATCATCAATATCGAAAAAAAATTGATGGAGCCATGTCCGTCCGTCCGTTAACACAATAACTTGAGTAAATATTGAGATATCTTCACCAAATTTGTACACGAGCTTATCTGGATCCAGAATAGAATGGTATTGAAAATGAGCGAAATCGGATGATAACCACGTCCACTTTTATATATATAACATTTTGGAAACACAAAAACCTGATTATTTAGTAAATAATACACCTGAATGTTTAAATTTGACATGTGGACTGATATTGAGACTCTTGATAAAAAATTTGAAAAATTTTGTTAAAATGGGCTTGGCACCGCCCACTTGTGATAAATCAATTTTACAAATATTATTAATCATAAAACAAAATCCTTAAACCTATGGTAAAAAGTTCGCAGAGAGGTTGCCCTTACTATGAGTAATGCTTTGAAGAAAAAATTAACGATTCTGTTAAGGACCACGCCCACAAAGAGCTTTATATCAATGATATTTCATTTCCCAGTGGATTTATAACAAAAACTTCAAATTTAAAAAAATGCGCGTGGCACCTCCCCTTTTATGACTAAGCAATTTTCTATGTTTCGGGAGCCATAACTCGAAGAAAAATTAACGGATTATAATAAAATAGGGTACACAAATTTTCCCTATAGCAAAAAATATTTCTAGTAAAAATGGACGGGATCGGTTAAAAACTACGGCAACTTAGATATAAAACAAATTTAAAAGGGTCGTATGCTAGAATAATAAGCTATAACTTAGCAAAAAATTGTTTTGAATCAATGATATTTCACTTATCAAGTTTCATTGTAAGAGGAAATGGGGAGACATTTTTTTTTAAACGTGTTATGTAGAAAAGTAATTTATCTGGAATGAAATGTACAATTGAAGCTCACGCTGAGTATATAATTTTCGGTTACACCCGAACTTAGACACCTCTATTTGTTCTTAAATAATTCTATTCAATCAGTTTAACTTACTTCGTTGCTGCTTTTTTTAAGTTCTTAAAATGGGCTACATAGATTTCAACCTGACTAATCCAAAATGTAATAGAGGGGACCATTTGTGCCCCAATGTAGGCAAAAGAGACCAATCGGTGACCGCTCTATTTAGGGATTAGTCGCAGTATTTTTCGCAGGGATATAAGTACGTACATACTGGCGTGTGAGTGCACTCAAATGGATGAACGACTATGCATCTACATTTGAAGCAATAAATGCGGAAAAGATCAACATCAAATATAAACAAATGTGCGTTCGCATTGAAATGATCCTCCTCAGTAAACTTTTTTATTACATTTGTTCTACATTCATTTTTGCCATTCAATGCTTATAGAAAGTTCACTCGGTCTTTTATTGATTTGACTACATAATTTTACTTGATACAATGGGTTGTAACGCAAAATGATGAAGGAATGAATTGCATATTATTTGTGGGCACTAGAATGCACTTATGTACATACATATGTATGTATGTATGTGTTAACATAAATAAATTTGTATAGTTGTTCCAATGATCCAATCGATCAATTTGTATCTAATTGCCCATTGTTGTCAATTTTGCGTGTCAATCATATACTAAATGCATTTTTATTGACTTTATGTGAGTAAAGAAATAAATTTGAATCATCCAATGTATGCGTATTAGAGTGGCTTATCTTTTGAAAATTCGTAAACTTTTTCTACACCTTTCCCGTATTAAGTTCAGAAATTTACAACTCAAGTTCGAAAGTTGGATTCAGTTCAGAAAATTACAATCAAGTTCAGAATTTTTATTTCAAGTTCAGAAATTACAATTCAAGTTCAGAAATTTATAAGTAGGGTGTTATTTTTCAAAAGTTATTACAATTCATACTACGTAGTGTAATATTTATATGTTATTCCGGAAAGTGTTGATGTTCCGTGTGGAAATTGTGGCTTGGATATACTGTACCCCAAGTTTTCTGCAAGGCGTGAATATCCCGAGCTTAGAAATCCAAAGGCGGACAACTCCTTGCAAAATGTGCATATGGACGCTCTGGCCATGAAAGGACTTCAGTCGACACCGCAGTTTGAAAGCAGTTGAAGGGGGAGAACTACACAGAGGAAGACTTGATCTGATAAAATCTTGATAAAATTATTAGCGCTAACATTTACCGTCTTACATACTTTTATTTGCATTTCATGACAGAAAAAATTCCTGACAAACTTTCTGAACTTGAATTTTAATTTTCGGAACTTGAATCGTAATTTTCTGAACTTGAGTGGTAATTTTCTGAACTTGAAATGTATATTTCTGAATTTAAATTGAAATTTCTGAACTTGAATTGTAACTTTCTGAATTTGAATTATAAATTTCGGAATTCAAAATTGGAGTTTCTGAACTTGAGTTGTGATTTTTTGAGCTTAAATTTGAAGCTCTGAATTTGAATTGTAAATTTTGGAACTTAAATTGGAAATTCTGAACGTGAATTGTAATTTACTGAACTTTAGTTGTAATTTTCTGAACGTAAACTGGAAAAAGTGTGTATATTTATCTTAAAGTATTGTTCAGTTATCTTTAATATACAAACCCTGTGAACATAATAAAAAGAATGACAGATTAGGGCAAGGAGTTTCATTTATCCGGATAAATTGAATTTACGAATATCCAGATCAGCATAGTCATTATTGGCGCTCAACCGCCAAAGCGATTTCGCCGTTTCGTAACAAGTTACGCCAGATACTGTGTTTCGCGATAACTGGCGCAATTGGGAACACCAAGGCAGGTCAACTTTTCCTCCACCTGCCTCTCACAGCTCAGTGGTGGTTTGCCTTTCCCTCTACCCCAAACTGCGGTTTTGACTGAAATACTTTCTTAGCAGGAGCGTCTTCGCCCGTTCGTATAACAAGACCTAGCCACAGAAGCTTTTGGGTTTTATTCGCATCACTATCGCCTTATCTGCGTACATACAACTCATCTAATACCTCCTTCGATACCCGCCGCCAGCACTACGGCCAGCACCATAAATCTTCCGAAGAAATTTCTCTCGAACACTCCAGGAGTCATCTCATCTTCTCTCGACACCGTCCATGATTCCGAGCTACATATTTGGACAGATATGATAAGCGACAATTGCCTACTCAGTATAAGGTACGACTTGTTGCAAGAGTTACTTTCCGTTTGATTTCGAATGTGACAATGTTTTTGCTGTTAATGCTGGTTCCCAAAAAGGTATACGAAATCTTTCACAGTTTTGAATTTATATCCGGCAAGAGTGATGTGTCTGCCAAGGCACGAATTCGCCGGTTCTTCGATTACAGCAAGTACTTCGTATTGTCCTCATTCACCGCAAGCCCGACGTTTTTGCTTCTTCATCTAATCCGGATAAGGAAGAACTCAATCTTGTTTGTTCAGACCAATAATATCAATATCATAATGCACACGCCAGTAATCGTACGCTCTTATTTTAGATTGTGTCATCACGGTTTAATTCTGCTGATAGAAATACCTTGTCCAGCATTATGTTAAAGAAATCATATTAAAGGGAATCGCCTTGTCTGAAGCCTCATTTAGTTTCGAATGGTTCGGAAAGGTATTTCCCAAATCTTACGGAGCTGGTGGTATTGCTCAACGTTATCTAGTAGAGCCTCTTTAACTTTACGGACAACTCAGTGCAGCGGAATACACGCAACTAGTTTTCGTGTTGTCACATTCTGATTTGAATTCGACAAAATAATTGTAAGTCTCAGTTCATTTATCGCGAGTCTTCTCCAGGATCTGGCGCATAGTAAAGATCTGATCGAGAGAAGATTTACCAGGTCTAAAGCCGCAATGATAAGGTCCAAAAGGTTTGTTGAATAAACTCTTCAGCCCTTCGCATAGTACGCTAGATAAACCTAACCTAAAAATAAGTACTATGAAGCAGGCTGACTCCGCGGTAGTTGACGCGGTTTCGTCTTCCATGTGGATTGGGTAGAACGCACTTCAATTCCAGACTGGAAGAAGCCCTTATTCAACCATGTTTTGCATAGAAGTTGATGCATGCTCTTTAGCAACTCTTCGCCTCAGTCTTTAAACAGTTCGGCGGGTATTAGATGATTATCAGGCGCTTTGTTTTTCTTTATTGGGGATATTGCCATTCTCAATTCTTCAGAGTCCGGTGCCGTAATGCCTACGCCATCAACGATTATGGTATCGTGTAACTTCACACATGTAACATTTGGAAATTGCAAAGTTTTATTTTGCTTGGGCTTTTTCGTTCTGTTTTAAAATTTAGTTGAATGGAGTTAGCAGACTTTGCCGCGTCGTCAACGGTACAGCAGTAATTTTAACACAGTTATTGCATGGTGTTAAAGCTCAATCAATTCCAAATTTTTATAAATAGTTTACAAATCGGTTGAAAACAAGAAAGTTTGGTATAATGATATAGCCACATTTAGCACATAGATGATATATGTATGTACAGAACATGAATCGAAACTTAATACAGAACACATATTTTCAATCCGAATCTATTCCTGTCAGCAAAAATTACAATTAAATCTTCAACCTTGTCCAATTGTTGCTAAATACGGTGGCCATATTTCAGTTTTAGAAAAATGTTCTTATTTATATAGATGTATTCGTCAGTTTAGTCAGGAAGAAAGAAATAATATCGAGCTTTTTAACAAGGCTTCATATCTATAGCAACCCGTAACGACGAGCTATTATTTTATGAACTGCTTATTGTCGACAGCGAATTATTAGCATCGAGTAATCGGCTTGTTGTAGCCGAGTCAACGGGTTCATATTGCTTTCTTCACGGCTTGTTATAGCTGGGTTGCAGATATGCTATCAATTTATAGTGAAGTATCATCGCTTCTGTTTCATACCAAGCCTCTGAGTAATCGATAACAAAACGATTTAGCACCGTTAACACACTGGTAATACTCCGTTAAAAAATTTGTAGCTTTCCGAAATGAAATCACTAACTTTCGATATCGAATCAATAACTCTTTGATCGCAATTTGATAGTTTGGGGATAAAAAATCGATAAATCTTCGATGCAAAGTCAATAACTTGTCGAATGTCAAATCGGTAGTATTCCGATCACATATTGATAATTTTTCGATTAAAAATCGATGAATTCTTTATTGAAAATCAATAAACTTCTATATAAATCTATAATTTTTGGATAAACTATCGATAAATAAACGATAGCTTATCGTTACTTGCTTGAGAACCAATAAATAAATTTTGGTAACATTTCGATAAATTTTCTATAGTAAATCGATAACTTCTCGAAGACTAACCGATACCTTGTCCATCAAAATTTATTAATGTGTTATCAATATCAAATGTATAACACTGCGATAAATCGTCTATATCTCGTCGATACCACACCTAAAATAAACCAACAACTTATCGATAACAAACTGTCAATGGTTCAATAACATATTGATAACACGCTCTCCAGTTTCAGGCTTCGCTTCGATTTCGACCTCTAATCGCAGCATCCTTTTCAACGGCACCACTTCCTCCTCTTCTGTTTACTTCCTTATATTAGTTTCGTTTCATGTTTATCTTCTCAACAGTTACCTCTGTTTCTTCGGCGTTATTATATATCATCGTTTGTTTTCCTGTCCTCGTTAATTTCCATTGATTGATTTGCCGTCTGTTTTTGCTCATATCAACTCTACCACGTACATTGTTCAGACCTACGGTGTAATAACTACACTTACGCTTACATTCTGTACTCCCCAATACAGCATACCAATCCCACATACTGCGTCTACACTACATACTACACCTTCACTATACACTTCATCCACACTATACACTACGCTTACACTACAGACTACCCTTACACATCAAAGACCTATGACGTCACCGTGTCACCGTAGTGCATGTTTTTGTTCAAGTAGCAACCACAAAAACCAGTAGGGATACCATACAGAAATGACTTAGATCTTAAGTATATATGTAGCTCGAAAATAACATGCAATTCTAAGTGCAAATATCTAAAAATACTAAGAGAAACTTTGAATACATTTACACACACTTCCACATACAAAATTTTTGCTTGATTCAACTTCGTATGGGTATTGTAACCTTTTGATTTGATTGGAATGAACAAAGACAAGAAGACGATTGAAGTGTGAAAGTATTGAATCTGAAACTTTCACATCTGCATAAAGCGTTTGCACGTTCAATTTAATGCGAATTGACGCCTGTTTGCTGCAAATCAACACAATCACAATTACACATATGAAAACATACATACACCTACATATTTTGGTGAGAAAACTCGATTATATGAATAGTCAGTCAGTTGTACAGGTGCAAGAAAATCCTATCAGACTTCAACCTGTGGCACGCGTTTAGTTTCATCTGGCGTTAAACATCGAAAAAAACCTATGTCAGGTCGTACACATCTACATACATACATACATATGTATCTACATATGTACTAGAAATGAACGATCCAAATGTCACATGAAACAGAAGATGTAGTAAGCAAACGAGTAGAAGTGAAGCAGCAGCAAAAAAGCTCACACACAAATGTTTCTGGCTAAAGAAATATTGTATACATTTAGGCGATCTGGCATGAGGATGGCATGTGAGCGTTTGGTAGAAGTAAAGTATTTGGCCAGCTGGTTGTCTGGTGTTACATTTCAGTAAAGTTTGACAGAAGTTAGACACCAGTTTGATATGCAAAAGAATCACAACACGAGATGAAAGAAAACTGTAACGATAAGCGTTGAAACGGTGAGCAAGATAATAAATGAGCGACATCGATGATTTGAGTGAAATCAACGCTAATTGCATTTAGACAACTTGAAACAGATAAATGTTGGATAAAAGCTCATCACATTTGCAATGCTTAACTGAGCTTGAATATTTGCAATAGTGTTATGATTTAGTATATGTGTATGCATGTGTGTACATTTGTATATATACTAGGGATGCCGATTTTTTATACTCAGTTGAGCAGAGCTCACAGAGTATATTAACTCTGATTGGATAACGGTTGGTTGTACAGGCATAAAGGAATCGAGATAGATATAGACTTCCATATATCAAAATCATCAGTATCAAAAAAAAATTTGATTGAGCCATGTCCGTCCGTCCGTCCGTCCGTCTGTCCGTTAACACGATAACTTGAGTCCACCTATAGAACTAAGGCCCACTCCCTTTAAAATACTCATTAACACCTTTCATTTGATACCCATATCGTACAAACAAATTCTAGATTCACACTGGTCCACCTTTAGGGCGATATCTCGAAAAGGCATCCACCTATAGAACTAAGGCCCACTCCCTTTTAAAATACTCATTAACACTTTTCATTTGATACCCGTATCGTACAAACAAATTCTAGAGTCGTCCCTGGTCCACTTTTATTGCGCTATCTCGAAAAGGCGTCCACCTATAGAAGTAAGGATTATGTATTGGGGACTTAGATTGTAAAAAATTGTCAGGAATGAGTCCTTATAATGATAAGTCTTTAAATGAACCAAATATAATGAGAAATAATGGACAATTAAATAAAGACTAAAAACTTGAAAATAAAATAATTAAAAAAAAATTTTATAAGTTAATCTGGAATTGCCCGTATTGCTTTAAATGTATGAAAACATTTATTTGAAGCAATTTTTAATTTTATAATTTGTTTAGTTATTTGGGAAAAATTTTACAACTTTACAACAACTAAGGCATGACGTGGCTGAATGCGTTTGTAACACTTTCAAATATAGTAGGAGTGCGGGTTCAAATACCACTCCGGGAGAAAAGGCTTTGAAGAGATTTACAAGGTATAATCGAAACAGCTGTCGCCTTGTCCGTCCTGATGTCACGTTTTTTAAATTTTTCGCAAATTATTAAATAAAATTTTAAATTTTAAAAATGTGAGGCGTAGCATAATCTGATTAAGGTTCAGTTGGTCTTATATATGACTATCAATAGAAATTTTACGCGTCCAACGCTTTTATTTAATTGCCTGATCAACGCCCTAGATTGATGAGGAGTGTGATGACTAGTACCTTGGACCTACCTAATTATTTTCTAGCTTTTATTATTATTATTACTTCATGTAAATATTGTTTTAAATAAAACCGTTTAACTTTAAAAAAATTTTTTTATTATTTTATTACTGTTGCTTTTCAAAATAAAGGCGCATAGAAATTTTATTGATTTTACACTAATAACCATATAGGTTGGCTGGACCTTTGGTGTACGGTTAATGTATAAGTTTTGAAATTTTGTAATATAACCTTAATTTATAAGTGTTTTAAAAAAATGTTTCATTAAAACTGCAGATAATTTATATCTTGGGGATATCGTTGGATTTTAAATTTGTAGTTCTACCATTCTGTAAAAAAAATTTAATTAAAGTTCGCACAGGTCTGGCCAGACCTAAGCATACGCATAAGGGATAGGCTATGCAGTTCCTGGTTCTTCGTGAAGTTTTTCAATTTGGTCGTCGAGTCAATTTCTGGTATGGTACAGATCGGCAGTTCAAGCTTACCTAATGCTATAACATTGAAAAAAGTGATTACAATGTAAATTCCCAGCAATGCAACAATGCAAAGTCCCACGATTGCACCCAACAATATAGAACAGATGGTCATCGTAATCCATATTTCTTTCCTTTATGCATACTTATGAACATAAATTTTAAATGCGCAACCATCTTTTAAGGAATTCATTTTGTTCGTCTACAAGTACAATTCGTTGAAGCACACACTCAAAACCCTTTATTATGTTAGTGGGTCATTTTAATGGCGTTAAGCGTCATTGCCTCAATTTAAAATTTTTTTTGTAATTTCAGTTTATATTTTGCGGTATCTGCCGCATTTTTATTTTAATTAAACAGTTAATTGTCCGGGGAAATGTTTTTGACTTATGCACGGATATTTTTTTTATAAACGAGTAAGTGCGCGTTTTTGTTTCTTGCATGAGCTTAATTAACTGTCAATATTTATGTGTTCTTATTCTTGTATGCGAATGGAAAGGGTAAAAGGTACATGATATGCACGTTAGGGTGGATCGATCGCGCCCATCGATTTTTCGATAGTATTTGGGCTCAGGAAAAAAGTTCCACTACGCATACCCAAAATTATAATTTTCGAGCCTACGAAATTTCATTTTTTTGACTTTTTTCGACTTTGATTTTTAAGGTTTTTTTCATGACCTACTAAAAAAAATTTCATTTTTTTAAACTATTATCGCTAAAGTTTTTAGCGGACATTTTTAGGTCGGACAGGGTATACATGAAACTTTTACAATCAAATGAACATTTTTTAGTAGGTCATGATAAAAACCTTTAAAAATCAAAGTTGAAAAAAGTCAAAAAAATGAAATTTTGCATGCTCGAAATAATTTTTTTGGGTATGCGTAGTGGAACTTTTTTTTCCTAAGCCCAAATCCTATCGAAAAATCGATGGCGCGATATCGGTTAATAAATCGACCCAGTCTAATGAAACGCTACATACATATGGATGACGGAGTATTTTATGAAGGTAAAAAATATGAAAATTTAACTGACTGTAAACATAGCAATATTAATGAGCAGAACCCCGTGGGAGTTGGGCGAAACATGAAATGTGGCCGCCATTAATTAAAGAAAGTTGACCTTCAGTGAAATTTAATATTTCTCCTTTTTTAACTTTGGTATTTTCTTATTTGCGGTTGAAAAGTAGTGTAGTATTAAAAATAGTAAAGAAAAAATTTGTAAATAATTATGCTTATAAGCACTGGAAAACCAATGCTTTCGTATGCCATCATCTTGAAGAACTCTTTAATTGCAAATGTGTTAAAAGAAAACTGACGTAACAAGTAACACTAATAAAAAAATAATAGTTCTAAATGGTAAGAACTAGAAGCACATCCAAAGAAGTCCATCATTTACTCAGTGATTTACACGTCTCGCGCCAAGCCCCAAAATCGGCGATTTTACTCATTCGGGCCACAATATTTTTTTTTCTGGAAAACATTCTGTTTTATGTCCATTTATTGTATATTTGAAAAACATAAAGTGAAAAATTTTCACTTTTTCCATGATTTTCATCAATTTTCATTGTGTGATCACCGGCGCACATTTAACATTTTTCTCTTTCTTTATTGCTTTAGACGAATTAATTCAGCTAATTTGAAAAAAGGAAATAAAAATAAAAACTAAATTAAAAGATGATAAAAAAATTTTAAAGAGACTACCTTTATATAAATGGACCAAAACAAATATAAGGGCAATTTTTCCCTTAATATAGACATAGTTTTGTTGAATTTTGACTATAAAACTTTAACAAATAGCTCTTGCAAATGAATTTTAGGATTTAAAACTATAAAGTGGAGGCGCAAAACTTTCATATTTAAAGCCAACCATGTATTTGGGATATAACTAGTTTGATATTTAAAAGTTAAACACGCGCTTACCTTTATATTTTAAATCCAAATTCTTTTACAAGAGAATATTGCTAAGTTCTTTAGTCAATTCAACAAGACTATGTTTGTAATTTAAAGACAATTGTCTTCTATTTTTGGTCCATTTTATATAAAGGTAGTCCTAAAATTGTTTTATCATCTTTTTATTTTCAATTTCTATATGTCTACAAAAATTCAATGCAACTTTGATTAGTAATTTAGGTATCCTAAGTAAAATTCTAATCTTTATTTATTGTTCAAAAATAGCGCAACAACAGAACTCCACCTCGCTCATAACAAGAGAATTCCACCTCGCTTTCAGCTCTCATTTGCACAGCTGAAAAATCGTGATGAAAATTCGCCATACGCCTGAAAGTCTAAAAGAATCGTGGTGGAAAAGTCGCGCACGCCTAAAAAGTATGCAAAGACGTGCATTGAGTTGGGCCTTCAACAAGTGGAATTTTACAACGCCTGCAACACTCTGGAGGCTAGCCATGGAGGTGTATGGCTTAATCTCTAAATAGTTCTCCTTGTGCGTTACATAGCTCAAATTTTTGATCAAACATTGCACTATCACAGAGTTTTTAAACTATATTCAGGTTCAAGTCTCTAGATATCGAGGAAGTTAGTTAAATATCTATTGCAAGATTCTAGTTTTCTCAATATCTCGATCCATGCGCCACCTAGCGGAATTTGTTTGATAAAATATTGGCATTGTCAACGGGTTCTGGACTCACGGCCCAAGTTTCGTGTATCTAGCTCTTCGGGAAGTCACTCGAAAATCGATTGCAAGATTCCCCCGTTTTTAAAGGATTTACAGTTATCCTTGAATAGCGCGCCACCTAGCGGAACTTTGATTTTCTATAGGTTGTATTGTCACAGGCCTCTAACCAATATCAAGTTTCAAGTCTCTAGGTACCCGAGAATTTTGTTTAAAAATGGATTGAAAGATTCCCAAATTAAAATATTGTTTTCCTACTATCTCGATCCGCGTGCCACCTAGCAGATTTTTTGATAAAATATTGCATTTGTCACCGGTTCTGACTTACGGCTCAAGTTTCATATCTCCAGTTCACCGGGAAGTTACTCAAAAACTGATTGCAAATTCTCCTCGTTTCACTTAGCGCGCCACTTAGCGGACTTTTGTTTTTCTGTAATTGTATTGCCAACGGGTCTCGAACTATGTGCTAAGTTTCAAGCCTCTGGATCACCGAGAAGTTAGTTAAAAGTCGATCGCAAATTTCCATTTCAAATTAATTTCCTGTATATCTCTTGCATTGTAATGCCTTCCAGATCTGAACTAATGTTCTAAGTATCATGTGTCTAGCTCAAAGGGGAAATTACCGAAAAAGACTTTTCCGTGGGTCAAAAAGTCGTATGGAAACGAGGGGTACAAACATGAAAGGGACTTAATATAAAGGTAATAAAATTTTAAGCACTTCCTTTATATAAATGACAAAAATCAGCGAAAAATGGTCTCCTTATATAAAGGCATATTCTTGCTAAACTTTAGTTTTTTAAATTTTGGACATAGAAATTGCAAAAATATTTATGAGAAATAAAATATAAAAGTGGAGCGCACATTATTTGGATTGGAAAGTTGGTAGGAAAGGGAGATATTATTAGTCATCAATTGCACTCCACCTTTATATTTTTATTTCTCATAAATATTTTTGCAATTTCTATGTCAAATTTAAAAATCAAGTTTAGCAGAATATTCCTTATATAAGGTGACATTTTTCACTGATTTTTGCCCATTTTTATAGAAAGGAAAAGTGCTTACAATTTTATTTCTCCTTTCTTACACTTTATCGGTGTCCTAAACTTATTTGTTAAGTTTTACGCTGTAGCTCAATGAGAACTTACATAAAATTAATCCCAAAATTCCTCCGTTCCGTTTCATTTTTTCTAAATATCTCAGTCCGTGCCCCTAGCGAATCTTTTTGTATTGTGGTCATTGACCTCTGAATTAAGTTTGAAAGGTCAGTCTCTAGCTCATCAAGAAGTTACTTAAAACCGGTTTCAAAATTTCCAATTATTATCTAATTTTTTCTATCCGTGCGCCACCTAACGGAATTTTTTTCTCCCTTTCTTCCTTTGTCACGGTGTATTAAACCTGTCTCTGAGGTTCATGTTTGTAGCTCAATGAGAAGTTACTTTAAAATCGATCTCAACGACAAATTTCCAATTCTTATCTAAATATTTCGATCCCTGCGCCATCTAACGGAAATTTTTTCTCCTTTTCTTAAATTTTCTCGGCGTTCTTTATCCTATCTGTGAAGTTTTACAGTTGTTAGTTCAATGAGAATCTTAAATAAAAAATCAATCAATCAGTTAAATACAAATAATACTCAACTCGTGCGCCTCCTAGGAATCTTTTTGTATCATGGCCATCGACCCCTGAATTAAGTTTGAAATTTCAAGTCTCTAGCTCATCGAGAAGTTACTTAAAAGGTGGTTTCCAAATTTTCAAATGCTTATCTAATTATTTCGATCCGTACGTCACCTAACAGATTTTTTTCCTTTTGTTGCATTGTCATGGTTTTCTAACCTATGTGTAAAGTTTCACGTTTGGTAGCTCAATGAAAAGTTACTTGATTCAATTCGATTGCAAGATTTGTGTGAAAGCGGACAAACATTCACAGACCTAATATAAAGGAGTAAAAATAAAAGATGTCAAGGAAAAAAAACTTAGTGATATAACTTTTTTAGTGATAAAGAGGATAAATCAAACTTTGAATGCTAATCTCTCTGATCTGCCAGATTTTGGTGACTCAGAAGAAGACGATGATGTTGATAGAGACAAGGATTACATTCCTTCTAGCAGCTGTGATGAAGAGTCAGATGTAGAAGTCTGTTTCCGTCCACTTTAACTAGCGTGGAGCAAATAATATGCATCACAGTACCACCTCCGTCTGCGTGAGAGGATTCTAAAGAAATGCTAGACCAATCTAGTAACAGATAGAAAATCCTCACGTTCTGATAAACCGTCAACATATCGTTCACCCAGCATCCCTACACCAGATTTCCAGCTCAGACCATCAACATCTCGTTCTTTCACACGTCCTTCTTAACAGATTTTAGTTTAAACGCCATCAACATCTCGTTTCCTTGAGGAGCAAGTTTAATTAGCCTGACATATTACTGAGGAAAATAATATAAATTCCGCAGTGTATCATAAACATTTTTGAGTCAATATGGCAGTCAGTAGAAGGGGAAAGAATGACATTTCCAGACGCAGTACTTGGAAATACCTGATATCCACACTGATATCTACGAAAATTACATCAGAAAGTGCCATTTTATGTTTCAATCCATTTATTGGGATGATGAAATAATGTTTACTTAGTCCACTGAAACCGATAGGTATTGCGGCGCAACTCTGTCAGAAACCTCACATGCCCTAACGCTAGGGTCAAAAAGTGGATTGAGACGGAATGCTGTTGAAATGAGAATATCATTTGAATTTCTTCTGAATGGCTCTTGTGCCATTGGCGGATCTAAAAGATTATTGGTTGACTGATTTATTTATAAAAATGGTATTTCAGAGTACTGGAACATAACCCATTTGAAGTTACTGTTATCTATGTTCCATCTCTTTGCAACAAAATGAAGAACAAACTCTTGTCTGACTGTGTATTGAAACTGCAGAAGGTCTCAATCTTCTTCAGAAAATATCAGAAATATCATACATTTCCAGAGGAGGAATCCTGTAATCGATGAAGCAGGTGTACTTAGAGGACGACTTTCTTTTAGACATACATACCCAATAAGAGGCACAAGTATGACATAAAGTATTCAAACTGTTTATCGGTAGCGGATATACCCGGAATTGTAAGTATATACTGGAAAAGAGAAAGTTGACGAACAGCAGTTTCTGAGAAAATTGTTATGGAATGTTTGGAACCTTCTAGGCCATGGAAGAACCCTCTATACCGATTTACTAGTATACCGGTGTGAAATTAGCTCAAGAATGGTAGAAAGAAAAAACTCGCTTGATTGAAACTTTGCGCAAGAAATCAAGATGGTAATCCCTCGATATGGTACAAGCAAAATGGAAACGGGAGAAAGCTCGCAAAATCAACTAAAATTTGTTGCTCTCAAATGGTCAGACAACGGGGTGTGTTAATGTTGACAAGTAAAATGGTGACAAAGGTAAACCGCGGTAAAGACATCACAAAGCCAGAGATAGTGTGCATGTGGGTTTGTGAAACACCGCCCCAATGAAAACTTAGGTCGTGCGTACCGGTACCGCACATGGTGATAAATGTGTTAGGAACAACAAAGACAGAACTGTTTGATCAGTTTGTTTTAGTTGTTACTCCGCATTAACGCTGCTTTCGTACTATCGGTTTTCCATATCCTTATCAAATTTTGGTTTGGTGATAAAGAAACATTCTTTTTGACTCAATTAAAGTCTTTAAGCTTGGCTAACACAAATCAAAGCAATTACGAAGGTACCACACACAAAAATATCACACACACAATAAAATAAATAATAACTGGCACGATTTACCTAAGAGCAGATGAAATAAAACTAACGCGTTTTCAAGGTCGCTGATTACAAATTTGAGATTTATTTTCAAAATATCTAAAAGGCGCGAAGTTTTTCAAAAATGACCGCATTTTAACTGAAAAGTTGTGTATGTAGGCGATTTCGAGGTCTGTTATTATAATAAAAAATAAATAAGTACCTAACTTGTCGCAATTTATGTCCAAGAAGACTTAAGCCAAGCTTCTCCTGTATTTCGCGCCAAGCTCCTTTTTGATTTTTCTTTACACCATTTTGGGCAAGCTATTTGAGCTTTTAATGGCAGCAAATTAACACTAGTGCTTGCCAAATCACTTCCGAGGGGCAACCCCGCATAGAAAAATGTTTCTCTATATTTTTTGAAGTTACTCTGCTCCTGGACTTGACCCACATCACAGAGGCCATCGTTTTTTAAACAGTTCTGACGACGACACATTCTTGATATATATTGTAACGAATTACTGCAAATCCTCTTATTGCAATCTCTGCTAAGTTCGAATCACTAAACTGTTGATATATGTATAATGCAAAATGGCTTAAAAGTACTTCACAATAACACTCAAACTGTTGCACGAATAGCTTTGCTACATACCACATGATTGATAGCTCAAATGAAACTCTACTATTCAAAGTAGTAGATAGCTAGATAGCGTCTTAGTCGAACTGCTTGACAAACTCAAATCAACTGAATTCCAGCGCCTCTACAATTGCCGCCTTTATACTGTTTTTGATTTTCAAACCTTCGCATTTTCTAGGCGCTTCCAGAATCTACTAGTCCAGCATTGTCAAACTTCTCAGCTGTAACTACAATTGCTCAATTTTATAGTTTTCTCATAGCAACTTATAGAGTATCTCAGATATATACATGTGTTTTGTGCATGACTCTCCGCTGCTCGTATAGTACATGGTACATATGTATAGACGCAATTATGTTCGTTTATGTAGATACATATTAATTGATCTATGGATGTGAAATTCACGTCACACTGCTTAGCATCGCTTAGAGATTCGCAGCACTCCTTAGTTTTCCTAATATTCGTAACACTGCCCTCCACCTATTCTGATCGCCCCGATAGACAAATCTCCGATCTAAACGTTGCCAGCCTTTCCAAATGGAGCCTTTCATTTTGGTTCGTGTTTACCGATGGTTTGTATGCGGTACAGTACATCGTTGATCCGTTTTACAACTTTGCATGGCTTCTCAATTACACTGCAATTTGGGGACAAAACTTTTTTACGTTGTGGGTTTGTATAAACCAGCACCCATCTCCTTCCTGAAAACCTTCTGAATTAATTGCTTTATCGTATCTGGCTTTCATCTTGTCACTCATAATCTTTGTTCGTTTGCCTTATCAGATTCATGGTATTTCTCTTAGCTCTTCTTCCAAATCACTAGTGGATTTCTTGGACATTTTCTCTCTCCGCATTGTATCTATCCCAACTCAAATCAGCTGGCTGTCTAAGGTCATTGCCAAAAAATTACTTTTGCAGGGGTTTGGCCCGTTGTCTCATGCACTGTGCTGATCGGTAAAGCCATCAAGAATAATGATATGTGTGTATCCCAGTCCTTATGGTACTTGTCTACTACTTTCCTATGCTCCTCGAATGTCTCTATTGAAACGTTCCACATACCATCGGGACTGAGAGTCTGGAACGGTCGGTGCAGCACTTCCACACGGGTCTTCCACGAGTAGCTTCGTTCTGCATTCCTGGGTTTATTCACCTGGTCCCCTGCAGCTTCTCCTAGGGTTCCAAACTCTTGGTGTATGTAGGGCACCAGCTCATCCGGTGCATAAGTCGACACATTAGTCATTAGCCCCGAGATATCATGCGCGTTTATAGGGGCGCATTAAGATGGGCCTTGGGAAAAGTCCCCTATTATTACCGCCTTGGTGCTGGCTCCCCCGAAAGCTTTCCCGCTCTCCCGAAACGGAGTATTTTCGGCCCGGTTGGCCGTACGACTGCTCGCGTGACATAATTAGTAAAGAGATAATAACAAGACAAAAATGTAATTTGTTACGTGGTAGTTTTTGAAAAAAAACTTTTGCCGCGTAACTCAGTTAGGGGGTAGGTTTATATATTATATATTTATATGCATTCTAAAGCTGGAAAAAGAAAAAGCGGTTAGTTAAGTTAAATATATAGCGTAATCAATGGGAATGCTGACATCCCCTCCCGAAGCACTCGGGCCACAGTTTTAAAAAAAAATCACACAAATTCATTCATACTATCCCTAGTGCTCCCAACCGCAATGCGAGGGGGTGTACTCCATTGGTACACCATACTTGCAAAACCCTCGTTTTTAAACACTTTTGCTACTGTTTTCTGCTTCTTGGTTTGGGATTGGGTAATACCTCTGGGCCATTTACTGAAATAATCCATAACCACCAGTACGTATTTGTTTCCCGGGGTTGCTAGTAGGAAATGGACCTGCGACATCCATGGCGGATCCTTTCAAATGGTTCACCTGAAAAATATACTGCTTCATCTGGCCATGACTTCGGTTTTGGGCTCTTTCGCTCTGTTTGCATACCTCGCAGTTGCAATCCACTCGGTGACCGACTGACGGCAAACCAACCCAATAGATCTGTCTGCTTATTTTCTTGAGTGTCTTCGTGATTCAAGATATGACCACAACTTGGACCATTGTGCAGCTCGCTGAGCACTTCAGGAATCCTCTTTCTGGGACAACATATCAGTTTCCTCTTTGCATTGACCCATCCTCACTTCTCCCATACTCGGTCCAAGCAACCGGATATCAATTCTAAACTGTTCCAACTGTGGCCCAATATGACTTCGCATGGGACTCTCTGCTGACATCTCCTCTCTGCTTGGTCCTTTCGTTTCGTTCGAGCCCTTGCATAACAAGTGACAGATCTGTATCTTCTAGCTGACACTTCCATAGTTGTTCCTTGTCCCTTACATTCGTACACGTTATAGGTCATTAGGCCGAACATCTAATAATGGTCTTCTTTAGCCTCGGCTTCAACAGCGTTGCATGTCCAACTACATAGCGTTTCGTGACATTGCATCGGCATTTCCATGGGTACTACCTTTCGATGCTCAATGGAGGAAGTCATAGCTTTGTAGTCGCTCGATCACCGTGCCGTTGTCCTTCCGGATTACGGAACGCAGAAGCATTTAAAGCTGCGTGATCTGTCCTAACACGGATCGCGGGCCGTAGAGGTATTGTGAAAATGTTTAATGCACTCTACCCAATCCAGAACACCTCTCTCCCGCGTAACGCAGTAGTATTCCGTCTCTGGTTTCCACTTCGAACGGCTGTAAATTATGCACTACCCTTTCTCCTGTCCCCATCGACCAGTCTGTGATCAAACGCCTCCTATAGCATATCCACTCGCATCTGCTCATCTAGATGAGGAGTGTTGCCTCCTGGTAAAGCGGATATGCTAACCTTGGGGCAGTGCCACAAATACGCTCCTTCAATGTTTGGACAACGGCCTACCTGTTTTTTCTGCTCTTCTTTCATTCAAAAGCGTTATCGTTTCTTGTAAGCGCATGGAGGATATGGCTGACGCTGGAAGAAGATTTGGCTACAAAGTCGGCCATCGTAATGTGTGCAAACAGCCCCAGGACACTTCCTATTCATGTGGGTTCTGTGTCTTGTCCTAAGTCCCTTTTGACAGCCTCTATTCTTTTCGTTCGCAGTGGCGGGATTGCCCTCTGTCGTTACCCTTGTGACCCCAAATTATTTGTACTTCTTTTAAAACAGCGCACCACTTTTTGGACTTAACTTCAGACCCATGCCACTATCCTTTTGGAAAACTTCCTCCAAGTTGTTAAAGAAAGGTTCATAAAAACAATTCTTGCAATACGATGATGGTTGTCTAGGTACATTTTTCAGCAATGGTTCCAATGTGAGTCTTTCAGTACCTGGTAAATGATTTTTTTTCCCATACGACCAAAAGAAGGCGGTGCATTACACTGTAAATGCCAAAAGACCCATCTCCACGATCCGCAGAAGGCTGTTTCTCTTCGTCTTCCTCCTTCCACCTCCACCTTGCCAGTAGGACGCTTTTTTCCAAGTTTCCATTGTGGAAAAAACATTCCGTTACCAGATAGGCTGAGTCAAAGAGTGTCGCAACTCGTTGGCGAATGGGCTAGCTATCCTTTTAGTTCGATACGTCATTCTAACTACGGTAGTCCACGCAAAAAAAACCCTCACGTTTCAATTCTCCTCCTTTACAAGTTCTACTACCGGTGAGCTCCATGGACTTAGCTTGAGGGTTCTGGATCGGGGACGCCGCTGTCCGCCTCCATTCTGTATAATTTGACTCACAACTTCCCGCTCGCCAGTGGAATACTACGTGGAGCTTGACGGATCGGCCCTTCGGAATCTCCAGTGTCATATTTGATTGTTTCACAACCCATCTGGTGCGGGCCGGTTTTGAGGGAGCTCATCCTGGGTCAAATTATGTTGGCGTACTTTAGAGCAAGTTGCTTTTGCCTTACCTGATAATACTTTCCTCTCAGCCCTCCGGTCCATGCCGTGAGTCATTTGAAAGATAAGGCATTACTAGATGAGAGGTGTTTTCCTGGAGCTGTTCACAGGTTAATAATTACTTCAAGCTCTTGGCATCTTCCCAAAATAGCTCTTTGGGGTCAGTTTGAGTTGGTGGCTTGAAATATCGCATGAGTACTCTTACCTGAATTAAGTCCACCGTGTTTCTTGGCATAGCCCAGGGTTTTTTTCATACAAGTATGCTCGGTGTGTTTGTTTTGCTGCTTCGACAAACCAACAAGTTGTCTTGTCCCACAAGCTCCTTATCAATCTTTGCCCAGGATGGGGGGAACTGCTTCTGATTTATTGGTGGGCTATTTTGCTGGACCTTCTATCCACCCAGCACTCGGGTTTACCGCGTAGCCACTGTCTCGTTAGGCACGAAATTAAGTTGCGCCATTCCCAGCTTCTTAAATAATCGCATAGTCTTGCTTTTTGCATATCGATTTTGGAGCCTTGGTTGGAGAAGAAAGTCCACTCCTAATAAAAATTGTGTAATTTACGTGGACGTTCCCCAATTGCTACTTCCCACATTTACTTCTTAATTACCTGGGGTGGTCCTCTCCCCGTGGGTGGCTGTACGTAAAATCTTGCTCAAAGGCAATGGTCTGTATCTTTTTGTTGGACTAAATCATGATCGACAAATCATGGGAATGGAATTGCACGGTAGCTCACAGTCAAGTAAAAAAACAGTTCCTTTTCCATCCACAGTCTGATCCAAACAAGGAAGATTGCCGATCTGCTTCCAATCTTCGAGATAGAGGACTATGGGGCATGTGCAAAAATGGCGGGGAGGCAACTGCCGCCCTTGCGGCTGACTCGATTTTAGGTTAAAAAACGAATGGAGTTGGTTTTGGAGATTGCTCATCTTCATTGCTATTGCGTTACGACCACCACATTATTGGAAACTGTTAGGGTGGTGTTTGCAATCTAACGCGACAATATGGACCTGGCTTTTCCCACACTTAAAGCAATTTGACTCGCATCACTATTTCTTTTATGCGTACCCTTCAAATGCTTCCATAAAAATTGTTTGTTACCCAGTCTGGGGCCTTTCCACTTCCACTTATGAGCTTTGTATGGCGGGCTTACTCAAAAGTGGGACGTCTGTTTAACTGGGTTTCAGTTGCGTAGGATACGTTTCAGAAATGTTAGTTTTGGATTCGCAATATGTAGCCCGTTCGTTTCCACATCCCGTATGCCCATTTATGGAAGCTCTCGATACTACCTTTCAGTGATTTTCCACGGGTGAGTGTCCGCATTTGGCAAAGGATGAGTCCCAATCTTTCAAATATCTGAAGCAAATCCTGCAAATGTTCATTTGCTTTTTGGTAGGCAGGGTTTGCAAAACTCAATTTGGAATATCTGGTTTTCTATGCTCGCCTTTCCATAAACGTCGTTCTACAGTAAAACCCAGTCCAAGTTGTTAATAACTGTTTCTCGTTCGTAACTCTGCAATATCTTGTAAGAATTCCGGCAGTGGTACTTTCAATGATACGGAAGAGGCAGACAAACTTATTTCCACATTCCCAAGTGTTCACTTGCTTGCGGTCTTCTCAAAAACTGCTAAGCTTTAAGACCTGGAAAAGGAAACAAAGAAACCTGTCAAAGGATGGTGTTTTTAACCTTGGGGGATTACTCGCTTCGACAAGCTGGGGCGTGGATTTTAAAGTTGTAATTTCATGGGATCCCATCTTTCAAAACAGCATTCGATCTCTGCCTCTATTTTATCCTGTTGCCACCCTGAAAAGCCTTCATGGAATAAAACTGGGTTAGTTTTCTTACATATGTGGTTACAGTTCTCGCATGGAAGATACGGGGACTTCCTTTGAACTCTCTCAGTTGATGTGGAGATCTGAGGGATGATATCGTGTTGAAATTTGTGGCCGGCTTTTTCGGGAAATTTTGTACGGCGGTCTCCGGTCGTCTTCAATTGCTTAGGATGTTATGCGGTGTGTTTCTTGCGATTCCAATCCTGTTGATAATATTGCGTGGTTCCTGTCGATCTCCAGTTCGAGATAATTGTGGACGGAAACATTTTCTGAAATGGCCGGCATCACTGTGGATATTTTCCCAGGTGGGGAATTTGACCATAATAGATCTGTTCTGTTCTCGGAGCTGTGTTTTCCATTATTGGATGTAAATCTGTGTCGACATTTCTGAAAATTTGCGGGGACGACATGCATGTTACTGTCGATGTTTGTGCAGGATACTGCAGCACCAAAATCAGTTCAAGTTCTGTGCTCGAAACTAGGGTCTTGCGATGGGGTTTCGTTTTCTCTTCAATTTTTGTTTTGGTGCGTTCCCATCAGGATAAAAAGGGGGACCAACAATCGTACACCATTTCAATCCTGCTACTCCATTAACCTTCCTGGTCGAAACCAATTTGTAACGAATTTACTTGCAAAATCATCTTATTTTTGCAATTCCTCTGCACTAAGTTCGAATCACAACAACGGTTGAATAAATAAACTCCACATTTGTAATAATGCAAAACAAGCGCCCTTTAATTAAAGTACTTCACAAAAAAACACGCAGACTGTGCAACGAAATAGCTGCTTTAATAACCAAAACTGTATTGATAGCTTCCAAAATGAAACTCTTAACATTCAAAAATTATATTTAAAGCTCTTGCTCGCTTAGAGAGCGTCTTAGTGAAACTGCTTGACCAACCACTCAAGATCAAAATGAATTCCAGCGCCACTAACAATTTGACGCCTTTTATACCTCTTTGATTTCAAACTTTCGGCATCTTCTAGCGCGCTTCAGAACTCTTTAACTAGTTTCCAGCAGGGCTCCGAAATTTTATCCAGCTGTAACTGGCAATGCACAAATTTTAATAGGTTTTTTTACTCCATGCCATACTTATAGGAGTATCTCTCAGAGTATTATGCATGTGTTTGTTGCCATTGACTCTCCGCTGCTGGTATTAACGTAATTTGATGGGTACATATGTGATTAGAACGAAATTAATTGTTTCGTTATGTAGATACAAATGGATTGAATAAGGGGATGTGGAATTCACGTCACTGGTTAGGGCATCGGTTAGAGATGGGCAGCCACCTTATATAATCGTAAAACAATTAATGTTGAGAATATAAGCAGAGAAAACAACAGCCACAATTTTACAACTTAAAAGTAGCTAAAGAGACGCGGAGGGCTAGGTTGGTTGAGAAAATGGGCGGTTAAAAAGACCATTCGCTACAAATATTTAAGATATTGCCCTCATGGAAAAAAATTATGGCAAAACATTCAAATTCAATCTCAAATTATTAAGAAATTAACAATGCACTGTGTATATTCTAGAAAATACATGTAATATATCTGCCTACCAAAAGGTTATAGCTTCGTGAAAAATTTTTCGAGAGATATAAGAGAATAAAAAGTTTTGACACAGTTCAAATTTTGTCTTACTCGCATATTATAAATATATAAAACAAAGAAAAATGCAAGCAGGATAGGGCGAGCTTTCTTTTCCATTTTGCGTCATACTCTTTTTAAAAAACTTTTCAAAACGAATTAGCGGAACGGGGACCTACATGTCTTATCGCACCTGCAAACGGCAACTGCAAGGCTGATGAAAGCCAGATGCTCAGTTGGAGTAGCCTATAATATATAGTCCTTTACCTACGACTTCCGTAATTGGAATAAAAAATGTCTTTCAGTAAACTTGAATAAGGATATTGTCAAAACAATAGGAGATAGGTACATTCATGTTGTTTTCGTGTAACATTCGAAAATTTTTTAAGCTTTTTTATGTTCAATTGGTAAATCAAAGCGTATTTTTGTGTATATTCAAAAAAAAACGGGGGTGAATTCTAAATCCAGGTTTCGCATGATTACTTGGTAGCGCGTTAGTCTGTTGGAAAAGGCTTTTCAGTGAAAATTCAATCCGCTTGCAGATTTCGCCGTGTTGCAGGCGGATAAAACATGTAGGTCTCCGTTCCGCTAATTTTCAGTTTGATAAAGTATTTAAAAGAGTATGGACGCAAATTGGAAAAGAAGCTCGACCGTATCCTGGCTTGCATGTCCTCTTATCATATCATGACAAGTAAACATAACAAATTGAAACTGTGTCAAAACTTTTATTCTCTTATATATCTACATAGATTTTCACACGCGAAACTCACTGAAACATTATTGAGTATATGCAGGGTCAATATTACTTGTCATTAGAATAATACAAAATATACCAATTGGTTAATTTCCTAACTCATTGGTGTTTAACTTGCAATGTTGCCATAATTTCCATGAGGCAATTATCTTAAATATATGCTTAGCCGAATGGTCTTTATTACGCCAGTTCAACCTAAACACTAGCTCTGCGCTCTTGCTGCACCCTTAAGTCGATATGTGTGGCTAGTTTGCTCTGCTTATACTCTCAACAATATTGTATACAGATTATTAAGGAGTGCATATTGCCATCTCTAAGGGCCGATGCTAAGCAGTGACGTGAATTCACTCCATGATAGATCACTCATTATGTATCTACAAGAAACGAAACATAATTGAATGCCGTCTACACCATATATGTACGGATAGTCTACGTCATACCTACGCAACGTGAGCGAGGAGAGTCATATGCCACAAAACACAGTGCATATAGCTGAGATACTCCTAGAGACAGTATGCTAATGAGAAAAACTATAAAATTGTAGCAATTGCGAGTTTCACACGCTGAGCACAGTTCGAGAGCTGCTGGACTAGTAGATTCTGGAAGCGCAGAAGATCCTCTACTAGCCGGAATATTCAGCGAAGAGTTGAACTCAAGAGTGTAAAGTATAAAAGGCGGCAATTGTAGCGACGCGCTGCGGAATTCAGTTGATTTGAGTTGTCAGCAGTTCGGTACTCAAGACGCTATCTAGCGATGCAGAGAGCAGTTCATATTTTGAATAGTAGGAGTTTCATTGAGCTATCAATCAGTTGGGTTATTAAGCAAGCTAGTCGTGTGACGCACAGTCTCGAGAGTGCTCTATTGTGAAGCACTTTAATAAAGGCCTTATTTGCATTATATTACAACTTGGAGTTATTTATTCAAGAAAACAGTTTAGTGTATTCGAACTTAGCAGAGGATGTCCAATAAGAGTGATTTGCAAGTAAATTCGTTTTACAACTGGTGATCA
The DNA here is from genome assembly GCA_029619165.1 of Eurosta solidaginis. Lineage (NCBI taxonomy): Eukaryota > Metazoa > Arthropoda > Insecta > Diptera > Tephritidae > Eurosta > Eurosta solidaginis. The sequence goes on from JARSSU010047694.1 coordinate 35,947, forward strand.
CAGAACAGGAGGTCAATGACTCGCAAGGAATTGATGTGTACGAAGTGTCTTTATCCTGATGGGGAACGAAGACAACACAACAAAAAACTGAAGAGAAAACGGAAACATGAGCATCCGCAGGGACAGGTACGAGCACAGGGACTTGAACATATGGATGTTTTTGTCTGCAGTATCTGCACAAAAATTATCGACACGTTTTAACATGACATGTCAAGCGATACATTTCTCAGCACTGTCGATCACCAGATTACATCCAAGATGGAAACACAGCTCGAAGAACAGGACAGACAGTCTGTTGGCATCTCCAAGCATGGAATCTACAGCCTGGGGACAACGCATTTCTCGCGAAATGTCGTCACATAATGTCACTATCTCAACATGAATCGCAGAGACACGCATAATCGTCACAGACGGAATCGCAAGAAAACACGCATAAATAACATCTAAGATGAAGCACAGGAGACGCGTACTTTTCCGAAAACGCCGGCACAAATTTCAGCACAGTTATCATCTCAGTATCTCTCCACACAACTAGAGAGAGCAGGAAGTCCGATATATCATCCGACAACTGGACGCACATAGTGAAGAAACACTACTTCCAGTTTCATGAATGCTGTCCGGGGTCGAGACAGGATACATAATAGAAGCAGTAGATGCGATGCTTTATGAAAGATAGGTATCCAGGAATTACACTTAATTAAATTATCGCCAGCTGCTTCAGCGAGTAATCACAAGGTAAGTAACTACCAACATCCCTTTGACGTTCATGTTCCTCAGTGCTTTAAGCTAGCAGTTGAGAAGTATCCGCAGAGCAGTGAAACAACTGGTACGTCTGGAAGATAGAGTTGCTGCACTCGTATCTCTCGTAGCGCAGCACATTCGAAGGACCAGCTCGCCGAAATCTTATCAGGGACTCATTGCAGAGTACGAAACGGAATAACGAGTTATGACACATTGGATGGCTACTGTAGAAATCGACAGCCTTATGGAAGCGAGCATCAAGAACACAGATATTCCAAATTGAGTTGCAAACGCTAGACCAAACCAGGCAGACATTGAGCTACATTTCTGGAGTTTGCTTCAGATATGAACAAAAAGATTGGCTCATCTTGCACAATGCGGCGATTCTCACACGTGGAAAGAAATACACTGACAAGGTGTATAACTTAACAGAGCTAGCTCATACATGAGGTCACTACGGGATGTTGTAAACAGATAAGCGGCGCTACATATAGCGGAATCCAAAACTAACATATGCATGAATAACGGTATCCGACGCACTGACCAGCGAAGAAAAAACAGCGTCCACTTTTTGGAGTAAGGGGTACCTCGCAGTACGAGACTTTCATTACGCGTGGAAGTGGAATAGGCCAGACTGGGTCGTACACACAATTTCGGGAAGCATGAAGGGATAACACGCAGAAGCAAAGCAATAATGTATGCACGTGTCCAAATAGTCTTTCAGTGTGGAAACGGCCAGCGGCATTATTGCATGCGTTTATTGCGTCAAACCACCAACCCATACACAGTTCCATACATGTGGGTGGATCGTTTTCGTAAAACGCATAGCAGCAGGAGATGAGCAATCTCCAAGATCTCATCAATCGATTAAACTAATCGAGTCAGCCGCACAAGGCGGCAGTTGCCTCACCAGCATCAATCGCTGATGCCCATATCTCTATCTCGCAGATTGGATGGAAGAAGTGCGAGCAAATCTACTGTTGGAGGACATGGTGGCTATGACACAGCAACGTGTACTGACTGTAGATACGAGTCACCGGTGCATTCCATTCCATGATTCGATGCAAGTATTTAGTCACAAAAAGATAAATAAGTACCATTGCAATGAGCAAGATTAAACGTCACAGCCACGGTGAGAGGACAACCCACTAATTGGCTAATTAGAGTAAGTAGATGGTGAAGTAGCCAATTGGACCGTCACGGTATACCACCATTTTATAGAGTGGACTCCTTACATTCTAACCATATACGCGCATCCGAAAATCGATATAGCAAGCAAGACTATCGCGATATATAAGAACACTTGGATGTGCAACTTACAATTTCGGCTGACGAGATGGGCGCTATGATCTACAGAGCAGTAAACGCGTGCTGGTGGATAGAGGAGTCAGCAGACAAGTACCAACGCAAACATCAGAATGCAGCATCTGGGCCATAACGGAGTGATGAGATTGTGAGGACAACAATAAAATGCGGGTCTGGGTTATCGAAGCAGCAAACAATCAGCACGAGCATTACTTGTAGGAAAACCATGGCTATATGACGCATACAACTCGATGAGCGTATTCCGTAAGAGTACTCAATGATTTCGGAGCCACACTCTACAACGGACCAATAGGACGGCTATTTTGGGAGATGCCGTAGAGGCTGAAGCACAGAGTACACTGTGTAACTGCTACCAGGACAACACCTCTCACTCTAGTAATACTGATCTTTCAAATGACATCACGGAGGCGGCATGGACGGGAGGGAGCTCAGAGGAAGATTATCAGAGTAAGGCACAGCAACTGCTCCTCAAAGTACGCAAACATATTTGGACCATGATGGCTCCAAACCCAGGGCCGCACCGAATTGTTCGGGAAACATTCAAATTGACACTCGGAGATGCGAGGCCGATCCGCTCAAGACTCCACATAGTCATTCCACTGGCGGAAGCGGGAAGGTAGTGAGTCAAATTACTACCGAAGCTATGAGCGACAGCGCGCGCATCGAGCGCATCAGCTAGTCCATGGAGCACTCGCGGTAGTACTTGTCAAGACGGCGATGAGACAAAAAGTTGAGGTTTGCGTGACTACGGAAGTTGAATGACTGTTATGCGAAACGCAAAGGATTACTAAAACTACCACATTGCCTAAGAGTGACGACACCTGCATGCTTGCGCTATCTCGTCGTATCGGAATGGGTTTTTCGCACACACTGGACTTGACAGCGCGACTACTGCAAGTCGGAGAGTGGCAGGAGGAAGACGAAGAGCAACACAGCTTCAGCGTCGGAGATGGTCTTATTTGTGGCAATTTAGCAGCGCTAATGCACCATCGACTTCTGAGAGACTCATGAGACCAGTACTGAAAGATCTAAACATTGGAAACCATCTGCTTGTGATGATACCTAGACAATACCCAGTTCGGATCGTGTGGGGCAAGAATTTTCTGATGAACATCTAACAACTTGGAGGAAGTCCACACAAGAACAGCTGGCACTAAGAGTCGAGTGTAAGTCCAAAAAGTGTGCGCTGTTACAAAAGGAAGTAAATACTTGGGGTCACAAAAGGTAAAACGAGGGCGACCAGAAGGGCATCCGCACTGCGAACTGAAAGATAGAGGACTGTAAAAAAGATTGGGCCAAGGACCACAGAACCTCACATGACTTTAGAGAGTTTTCGCTGGTCTAGTGCGACTCACTACCGCCGACTTGTACACAAATTTTCCGAGCGTAAGCCATATGCCTCGCTAATGAGCTGACAAGTAAAGCATAGAGCTTTTGAGATGGACGTAGCTGTAGCAAGAGAGTCTAAGGGCGTTCCAACATGCAGGAGCGTTGTGCACTGCCACACCAATGTGTAGCATATCCGATTCCAGGAGCAACATTGTACTCTAGATTACAGATGCTGAAGCAGTGGACTATGCTATAGGAGGCGTATACATGCACAACTGGTCGAGCAGGAGAAGGTAGATTTCTGCATATTTACAACAGCCGTTACGATTGTGGAAAACACAGAGGAGGAACGTACTGGGCGTTAAACGGCGCGGAGAGAGGTGTTGGCCATTGGTAGAGGTGCATTAAAACATTTTCACGAAATACCTCTAAAGCGGCCGCGATTCCAGTGTTAGGACAGATCACGCAGTCTTTAGAAATATGGCTTCTGCAGTTTGCCGTAATCCGGAAGGACCAAACGGCTGCACACGGTGGATCGACGACGCACTAGCAAAGCTATGAGACTTCTCCATTGAGCATACGAAAAGGCTGAGTACCCATGGAAATGCGGGCACGCAAATGGATGTCACGAACGCTATGCTAGTTGGAATGCAAATAAACGCTGTTGAAAGGCGAGGCTTAAGAACGAATTATAGATGTCCGGCTCTACGACTATAAAAACGTGTACGCATGAACTGGGACAAGGAACAACTATGAAGTCTTGTCAGCTAGAAGATACAGATTCTGTCACTTGTTATGCAAGGGCTCGAACGAGAACGAGAGAGGGACCAAAGCAGAGAGGACATGTCATGCAGAGAGAAAGTCCCCATTATGCGAAGTCTTATGGGCACAGTGGAACAGGTTTAGGAATTCGGATATCCGGTTGCTTGGACCGAGTATGGGAGAGTGAGATGGTCAATGCAAGATGAAACTGACAGTTGTCCAGAAAAGAGGACCTGAAGTCTGCTCAGCGAGGCTGCAACAATGGTCAAAGTTGTGGCATCTCTGGAATTTTCAACCGAAAGGACACTCAAGAAAATTAAGCAGAGATTCTAAACTAGGGTTGGTTGGCCGTCAGGTCGGTCTAACCGAAAGGGATGCAACTGGCGATGGTATGGGCAACAGGAGCAGGCAAAGAGAGCCCAAAAAAACCCCGAAGTCATGGCAGGATGAAGCAGTATATTTCAGGTTGAACCATTTTGAAGGATCGCCATGGATGTCGCAAAAGCCCATTTTCCTACTAGCAACCCGGAAAACAAATAGCGTACTGGTGGTTAGGATTAATTTCAGTAAAATGGCCAGAGGACACCCAATCACCAAAAAACCACGGAAGCAAGAAAACAGTAGCAAAAGTCGTGTTTTAAAAACGAAACAGGGTTGGCAAGGTCATGGTGACACCAAATGGAGTACCACCCTCGCATGGCGGTGGGAAGACACAGGGATAAGTCTGAATGGGAATTTGTTGTTGATTTTTTTTTTTTAAACAGGGCCCGAAGTGCCTTTCGGAAAGGGGATGTCAGGGCCATTCCATGATTTACGCTATATATTTAACTAACTAACCGCTTTTCTTTTTCCAGTCTAGAATTTTTTTTTTTTTTTGCAATATAAAAATATATATAAAAAACCTTTTTTTCTACCCCTAAAAACTGAAGTTACGCCAGGCAAAAGCTTTTTTTTCAAAAACTACAACGTAAACCAAAAATTACATTTTAGGTTATTGCTTATTCTCTTTAACCTAATATGGTCACGACAGGAGGCAGTCGTAAGGCCAAAACCGGGCCGAAATACTCCGTCGGATAGCATGGGACAGCTTTGGGAGAGCCAGGCACCAAGGCGGTAATAAGAAGGGGGGTACTTTCCCCAAGGCCATTTTCCTTAAAATAGCGCCCATATTAAAGGCGCATGTGTATCTCGGGCGCTAATGACTTAATGTGTAGCACTTCACTGCACGGATGGAGGCTGGTGGCCCTACCATACACCAAGGAGTTGGGAACCCTAGAGAAGCTGCAGGGGACCAGGTGAACAAAAAGGAATTTGCAGAACGAGCTACTCGGGAGAACTCGTGGGTGGAAGTGCTGCACCCCGGACCGTTCCACAGGACTTCCTCAGTCCGATGGTTATGGTATGAACGTTTCAATACAGAACATTCGAGGAGCCCATTAAGAAAGTAAGGAGCAACAAGTACCATTAAGGGGGAATGGGCGATACAAACATAATCATTATTTCTTGATGCTACCGATCCAGCAGTGGACATGAAGGGGCACACACAGGCCAAAACCCCGCCAAAAAAGTAATTTTTGGCAATGACCTTAGGACAGCCAGACTGATTGAAGTTGGGGAAGATACCATGCGGAGAAACAATGTCAAGAAAATACATAGTTTCTAGTGATTTGGTAAAAGAAGAGGTAAGAGAAATTACAATGATATTGATAAGGCAACAACAAAGATTACGAGTGGCAAGATGAATAAGCCAGGGATTACGATAAAGCATTAAAATTCAGAAGGTTTCAGGTAAGGAAGATTGGGTGCCGTTATACAACCAACAAACGGAAAAAAGGTTTGTCCCCAAAATTTGCAGGTAATTGAGGGAAGGGCCCATGCAAAGTTGTAAAAACGGATCCAACGAATGTTACCTGTCACCGCATACAAAAAAACCACTCGGTAAAACCCACGAACCAAAATGGAAAGTGATCCATGGGAAAGGCTGGCAAAACGCTTTAGATCGGGAGGATTCTGTGCTAAATCGGGAGGACGGATCAGGACTAGGGTGGAGGGCGTCCCAGTGCTACGAATATTAGGGGAGAAAAACTAAGGAGGCTGCGATCTCTAAAAGCGATTGCTAAGTCCAGTGTGGACGTGGACTTACACCCCATAGATCCAAAACTATATATGTAATCTACATTAAAGAAAAAAACAAATATGCGTATATTACCTATGTACCATGTACGTATACGAAGCAAGCGGGAGAGTCAATGCACAAACAAAGTATTTATATCTTCTGAGTACTCCTATAAGTACGCTATTTAGAAAAAACATAAATTGAGCAATTGTAGTTACAAGCTGAGAACAGTTTGACAACTTGTTGGACAGTAGACTTCTGGAAGCACGGGCCTAGGAAAAAAAATCGCGTAAAGGTTTGAAATCAAAACAGTATAAAAGGCCTGGGGCAATTGTAGAGGCGCTGGAATCTCAGTTTGGATTTGAGTCTCAAGCAGTTTTCGACTTAAAGAAGCTATCTAAGCTATCCCTACTACTTATTGAACATAGTAGTGAGTTTTCACTGGAGTAATTCAATTCAGTTTGGTGTATAAAGACAAAAGCTATTCGATTTGGCACAGGTTTGAGGTGGCTATTGGTGGGGAAAGCTAACTTTAATAAAGGCCCATTTTTTGAATATTAACATATTTATCAACAGTTTAGTATTCGAAAACTAGAGAGATTGCAAATAAGAGGATTTGCAAAGTAAAATTGTTACAAATAGAATTATCAAGGAATGTGTTCGTCGTCCATGAACTGTTTAAAAACGATGGCTCTGTGATGTGCGTTCAAGCCAGAGTCAGAGTAACACTTCAAAAAATAGAGAAAAAACCATTTCTTTTCCATGCGGGGTTTTTGGCCCCTATTCGGAAGAGGATGTGGCCAAAAGGGGCCCACTCATGGTAATCGGGCTTTGCCAATTTAAAAAAAAAAAAGCTCAAATAAGCTTGGCCCAAAAAATTGGATGTTAAAGGAAAAAAAAATCAAAAAAAAGGAGACTATGCACGAGTGAAAATTAAACAGGAGGAAGGCTGCTTTAAAAAAAGTCCTTCTGGACAAATAAAATCGGCGGGGAACAAGTTAGTTGGTACTTATTTTTGAATTTTTTTTAAATATTAATTAAAACAGACCTCGGGGAAATCGCCTACATTAACCCAAACTTTCAGTTTAAAAAATTGCCGGGGTTTCATTTTGGAAAAAAAAACTTTCGCAGCCCTAGTTAGATATTTTGAAAATTAAATCTCAAATGGTAAATTCATACGCGACTGAAAAAAAACGCGTTTCAGTTTTTGATATTTCAATCTGGCCCTTAGTGGGTAAATAATCGGCAGTATTATTATCTTATTGTGTGTGGGGGTATTTTTTTTGTGGGTACTTCGTAATCGCTTTGGATTTGTGGTAGCAAAAGCTTAAAGACTTTCAATTGAGTCAAAAAAAGAAATGTTCTTTATTCACACAAACCAAAATTTGATAAGGATAATGGAAAAAACCGATTTTAGTACGAAAGCCAGACGTTAATGCGAGGTTAACAAAAAACTAAAAACAAAACAAACTGAACAAACAGTTTCTGTCTTTGTTTTGTTTTCCTAAAAAAACAATCAAAATTACCACCCCTGTTGCGGTTACCGGTTACGCCACGACTAAAGGGTTTTTCATTTTTGGGGGGGCTGGCCGGTTTCAACAAAACAACCCCACATGGGCAAAAAACACTTATCATCTGGCTTGTGACTCTCTTACCCGCGGGTACAACTTTTGTTTCACCATTTACATTTGTCAAACATTCAAAAACCACCACACCCGTTTGTCCTGAACCATTTGGAGAAGCAAAACAAATTTTTAGTTGATTTTTGCTTGAGCTTCTTACCCGTTCAAATTCTTTTTGCTTGTCACCATATCGAGGGGGGGGATTTTTTTGCCCAACCTGATCTTGCGCCCAAAAAGTTTCAAAATTCAAAGCGGGAGTTTTTTTTCTACCATATCTTTGAGCAATTTTTCACAAGGTATTAAACTAGTTAATCCGGGTTATAGAGGGTTCTTCATGGCCTTAGAAGGTCTCCAAAAATATAAAAACAATTCCCATAAAAAAAAAAAAAAACAATTTTCTCAGGGGAAAAATGCTGTCCCGGTCAAAAAACTCTTCTTTCTTTTCAAAGTAATTCTACTACAAAAATTCCGGGGTATATTACCGCTTAACGAATAAAAAACGGTTTGGAAAATAAAACTTTTTATGGTTCATACCCTGGTCTGACTCTTAAGTGGGAATGTATGTGTCTAAAAGGGAGAAAAGTCGTCACTATTAAAGGGTTTACCAATTTGCTTTCCATTCCGGGGATTTTAAACCAGGATCCTCCTCTGGAATGTTGATTATTTCTGGATATTTTTCCTTTGAAAAGAAAGGATTTGAGAACCCTTTCTTGCAGTTTCAATTTGACACAGGTGCAGGGAACACTGGGAGAGTTTGAAGGTTTGTTCTCCACTGGTTCGGCAAAACGATGGAATCATAGATAAACCAGAAAAACTCAAAATGGGTTTAGTTCACTACTTTCTGAAATAAACCATTTATTAAAAAAAATAAAATCAGGCAACCAATAATACTCTTTAGGATTCGGCCAATGGCACCAAGGGGAAAAGCCCATTCAGAATTGAAAAATTCAAATGAAAAATTTATCTCCCCATTCTCAAACAGGCCCATTTCGTCACAATCCACTTTTTTGAAACCCCTAGCGTTTAGGCAAGTTTTTGAAGTTTTATGGAACAGGAGTTTGGCCGCAAGACCTATCGGTTCAGTGGGGGGGGTACAACATAAAAAAACCAATTAATTCATTTCATCCAATAAAAAATGATTGGAAACATTAAAATGGGGCCCCATTTTTCTGAATGTTATTTTCGTAGTAAATCAGGGTGGATATCAGGGTATTCCCAAAGGTTTTCACTTGGAGACGTTCTGGGAAATGTCATTCTTTCCCACTTATACTGACTTTTTGCCCATATTGAACTTCACAAAAACTGCTTATGATTAACAAACTCGGAAATTTTATATTATTTTCCTCAGATTTAAAAATACTGTTCTAGGCTAAATTGGAAACTGGGCTCCCCAAAAGGGAAAAACGAGGGATGTGTTGATGGTCCCCGTTTAAACTAAAAAATCTGGTAGTAGAAGGGGACGGTTGTGAACCATGAAACCGAGATGTTGATGGGTATTAGAAAGCCTCGAAAATCTGAGTGTTTGTAGGAGGGATGCGGGCTGACCGGATATGTTGGGGGGGGGGACCGGTCTATCAAGAAAAAAAAAACGTGAGAGGGATTTTCTATCTTCTGTTTTTACCTAGAATGTCTAGCAATTTTTCTTAGGAATCCTCTCCACAGTCAGCGGACGGGAGGTGGGTACTGTGACGGCATTAATATTATTTTTGCTTCCACCGCTTAGTTAAAAAAGGGAAACGGAAAAAACAAACCTTTTCTACATTCTATCGGGGACTCTCATCAACCCAAGCTGATTTAGAAGGATGATTAAATCCTTGGTTCTCTATCAAACATCTTACGCCCCCTCTGGGAGTGGTCACCAAAAATCGTGGGCAAGAAGCAGGAAGAGATTTAGCATTCCAAACGTTTTGATTTATTCTCTTATACACCATAAAAAAAAAGTTGATTATCACTAAGTTTTTTTTACATTGACATCTTTTATTTTAACTCCTCATATTAAAGGCCTGTCTGAATGTCTTGGTTCCGCTTTTCACAAACAAACTATCCTGCAAAATTCGAATTGGAATCCAAAAAGTAAAACATTTTCATCGTGAGCTTTTACAAAAAAAAAAACTAAAAAAAACCGTGAAAAACTTACACCAAAGGGTCAGGAAAAAAAAAACCACAATGGGGTACAAATGCAAAAAAACAAAAAAAGGAAAAAAAATCTGTAGGTGGTACGGTTCTAAGGATATCGAAAAAACAAAGCTAGATAAAGCATTTGGGAAAAACTTTGGGAAAAAACAAAACCCACCTTTTAAGTTAACTTTCTCGACTGAAGGCTAGAGACTTGAAATTTCAAAACCTTAAAATTCAGGGCGTCGATGGCAATGGACACAAAAAAAGATTACCTTAAGGAGGCCGCCAACCGATGTTGAGAATCTATCTAACTGGGAATTGCATTCGATTTTTCAATGTAAGGTTTTTATCATCTGAAAAAAACTACAAAAAAAACGTAAAAAATTTCCCCACAGGGATTAGGGATAAAAGGAACGCCCGAGAAAAACATTAAGGGGAAAAAAGGAGCTAAAAAAAAATTTCCTGTTAGATGGCGCAGGGGGATTCGAAAAATATTTTAGGGAATTAAGAATTGGGAACATTTTGTCGTTTTTTGAGATCGAATTTTAAAGGAATTCTCATTGGTGATCTTAACAAAACATGAAAAAAACCCAGAGGTGGGACAGGTTCAATACCCCAAACCGCGGGGGGGACAAAAAGGAAAAAAAGGGAAGGGGAAAGGAAAAAAAAATTCACGGGTTTAGGTTGGCGGCCAAAAGGGATAGAAAAAAAAAATAGATAAATAATTTGGGGAAAATTTGAAACAGGGGTTTTAAAAGTTAAAACTTCTTTGATGAGGGCTAGAGGGACCTTGACTTTCAAAAAAAACTTAAATTCCAGGAGGGGTCAATGTGACCACCAATTACAAAAAAAAAGGTAATCTCGCTAGGGGGCACGGGACTGAGCATATTTAGAAAAAAATGGAAAAAACGGAAAATAACGGAGGGAATTTTGGGGAATTAAAATTTTTTTAATGTGAAAGTTTCTCATGAGCTACAAAGGGCGGTAAAAAAAAAAAACCTTAACAAATTAAGTTAGGACACCGATTAAAAAAGTGATTTAAGAAAAACAGGAATGAAAAAATAAAAAAAAAAAAAAAAAAAACTGTAAGCCAATTCCATTATATAAAGGGCAAAAATTCAGTGAAAAAGGTCACCTTAATAAGGGACAATCTTGCTAAAACTTCTGATTTTTAAAGTTTCGACATCATAGAAATTGCAAAAATATATGAGAGAAATAAAAACATACAAGGCGGAGTGCAATTGATTGATAATAATATTCCCTTTCCTACCCAACTTCCAATCCAAATTAATGTGCTCTCCACTTTTATATTTTGCACCTCTCATTAAAAATATTTTGGGGAGCAAATTACTATCGCCAAAAAATTTTAAAAAAAACTAATAAGTTTAGGGGGCAAGACCTATGAATTTATATAAGGAGGGGGGACCATTTCTTTCGCTGGATTCTTGTCCATTTATATAAGAAAGGAAAAAAGTGGCTTAAAAAAATTTTTATTTACCTCTTATACTAAAGGGTCCCTTTCTGGTTTGGTCCCCTCGGTTTTCCACACAGGGATGGGGAATATTTCGACACCACACCGGGAAAAAAAGGCTCCTTATTTCGGTTAATTTCCTTTGGAAGGCTCAGGGGGGGGACCACATTTGGGATAATCGAAAATATTTCAGGATATGAAAAGGCATTTAACAATGGCAAGGGAAGATATTACAGAAAATTAATTTTGGAAAATGGGAAATTTTCTCTGCGACCGGGGACCTTAAAAACTAACCTTTAATTCGGCGATCCACAGAGGGAACTGAAATCTTAGCCACCCATAGTTCGGAGGGGGGAGGGGTAGAACCCGGGTTGGCAATGCGGACCCCAAGCCTTTTACCAAGGAAAAAAAAAAAACAAAAGTTTCGCTAAAGTGGGCGCCCCCAGCTAAGTGGAAAAAACAAAAACAAGAGGGGTGAATTTTGCAATCAGTTTTTCTGAGAACTTTTTCCCGGTGAAAAACCTGGGGTAAGATACTTGAAAAAACTTGAGGCGCTAAAAGGTCAGAAACCGGTGCAAAGCAATAATTACACAAAAAAAAAATTCTGGGGCTAGATGGCACACCCGCGGCGGGGATCGAAGACTTTTAGTAGGAAAAAAAAAACACAAAATTTTAATTGAGGGGAAATCATTTTCAACATTCCCAATTTCTAAAAACACAAAATTTCGGTTTAACCTAGAACTTGGAAAACATTTGATATGGTGAGAGAGGGGTGGCATAGTGGGGACAATTTACACAAAAACCTATAGAAACAATTCCAAAGAAAGTTCTTACGCTAGATTGTGGCGCTACTCAAGTAACTGGTAAAAAAATTCCTTTATAAAAAAAAAAAAAAAAACGGGGGAATCCTTGCAATCGAATTTTAGAGGGTTGGGTACATTCCCCGAAAGGAGTAGATTAACACGAAAAACTTGGGTCCGGAGTCCCCAAGAAAAAAAACCGTTTTGGGGACAACGCAAAATGATTTTTATCAAAAAAAAAACAAATTTTACGTAGGCGGCTGGCGGCTCATGGTCGAGAAAAAAAAAAAAAAAAAAATTAAAAAAAACAAAAAATCTTTTTCTGAGGGAAAAAAAAACTAGGAATTATTTGGCAAATTAAGGATATTAAACTAACTTCCTCGAATATCTAGGAATCTCGGACTTGAAAACTGAAAAAGTTTAAACGGTGATAGGCAATGCTTGATCAAAAAATTGAGCACGTAAACGCACCAAGGAGAAAATAATTAGAAGATTAAGCCATACCCTCCATGCTATCCCCAGAGTGTGCAGGCGTTGAAAACCCAACATCGTCGAAGGCCCAACTCCAATGCACCGTCTTGCAACTTTTATGGCGCGCAGCGACTTTCACCACAGATTCTTTCAGGGACTTCAAGGCCGCGTATGCGAATTCAATCACGATTCTCATCTGTGCAAATGATGAGCGAAAAGCGAGGTGGAATTCTCTGTTATGATGCGAGGCGGAGTCTGTTGTTGCTATTTGAACAAATAAATAAAGACTAGATTTTTAACTAGGAAACTACACTAAATACTAATCAAAGTTGCCAATTGAACTTCTGCAGACAGTATAGAAATTGAAAACAAAAAGTGATAAAACAATTTTAAGGACTACCTCTATACTAAATGGACAAAATAGAAGGACAATTTTTCCTTTAATCACAAACATGAGTATTGTTGAATTTGACTAAACAGACTTTAGGAATACTCTGGAAAAGAATTGGGAGTTAAAATATAAGGTTAAGCCGTGTTTAAAATTTTAAATCATTAACTAGGTCTAATTCCCAAAAACACTGGTTGGCTTAAATTGAAAGTTGCGACTCACCTATTTAAGTTCTAAATCTAAAAATCATTTGGCCAAGAGCTATTGGTTAAAGATTTTTTAGCAAAATCAACAAAACCATGTCTATATTAAGGGGAAAAATTTCCTATATATCTTTGGGTCCATCATATAAAGGTAGTCTTTAAAATTGTTTTATCATCCTTTTAATTTAATTTTTATTTTTATAAAATTTTTTTTCAAATTAGCTGAATTAATTCGTCAAAGCAATAAAGAAAGAGAAAAATTTTAAATGTGCACCGGTGATCACACAATGAAAATGATAAAAAATCATGGAAAAAGTAAAAATTTTCACTTATGTTTCAAATATACAATAAGGACATAAACAGAATGTTTTCAGAAAAAAAAAAACATTGTGCCCGAATGAGTAAATCGCGATTTTGGGGCTTGGCGCGAGACGTGTAATCATGAGTAAATGATGGACTTCTTTGGATGTGCTTCTAGTCTTACCATTTAGAACTATTATTATCTGAATAGTGCTGCTTGCTGCGTCAGTCTCCTTTTACTCATTTGACATTCAAAGAGTCTACAGCATTGGTCAGATTGATAAGCATGGTTTTCCATGCTTACAACGGCATATACCATACAATTTTCGTACTATTTTAATACTACACTACTTGTCACCGCAAATAAGAAAAATACCAAAGCTTTAAAAAAGGAGAGAGATATAACATTCACTGAGGGTCACTTTCTTTAATTAACATGGCGGCCACATTCATGTTTCGCCCACTCCCACGAGGTGTCTGCCTCATTAATATTGCTATGTTTACAGTCAGGTTAAATTTCATATTTTTTACCTTCATAAAATACTCCGTCATCTATGTATGTAGTGTATTAGACTTGGTCCGATTTATTAACCGATATCGCGCTCGATTTTTCGATAGGATTTGGGCTTAGGAAAAAAAAAGTTCCACTACGCATACCCAAAAAAATTTTTCGAGCATGCAAAATTTCATTTTTTTAACTTCTTTTTCAACTTTGATTTTTAAGGTTTATCATGACTACTAAAAAAAGTTCATTGATTGGTAAAAGTTTCATGTATACCCTGTCCGACTAAAAATGCCGCTAAAAACTTTAGCGCGATA
>JARSSU010047695.1:0-36127 GCA_029619165.1 Eurosta solidaginis
TTTTTTTAAAAGCGCATGGTTGTTCGCACTTCAAAGCCTGATTACCAAACTTATAATGATACCTACAGAGCCAATTTGGGTTGTCACGAGACTTTGATCGATATCTAGAAGGACTTCTAAACGATTCCTACTAAAGATCGGGACCTTGAATAATTTTGACTCATCTGATTTTTAATTTCACTGATCTCTAATGACAATTTTTCAAAATTTTTGCACATCATGTTAGTTGTTTGAACCAAATTTGAAATAATTGCATTTTCGCTTTTAGAATTTGGAAAATTACTAACTGAGGCTATTTCATTTTTATTATAAACTTCCCAAATATTATCGGCTAATTTAACTAATTCACTTATTTCATTCAAATTCGAACTAGTAAGAATAATACTTAAATTTTTGGGCAACTTCCTTATCCAAAGCTTTTTAAGAATTTCTTTGCTAAAATTGTTTCCAGAGAGTAGCACTAGAGACCGATAAAACTCAGAAGGTTTACGATCTCCCATTTCTGAATCGGATAACACTCGATCTAATTTGGCATTCTCACTTAATGAGTGCCGTTCAATTAAAATTTTCTTTAATGCAGAAAATTTGTCATTTTCAGGAGGATTTTGAATAAAATCAAGAATTGTCATAATTACATCCTGTGGAAGTGCAGTTATGACATATTCATATTTTGTCCCTTCCTGAGTAATGTTCTTTCGAATACATTGCATTTCAGCATGGATGAACCATGGCTTCAGGGCAATTAGTCCAAAATTGGGGAAGTTTTACCGATGTAGCAAAAATTTCATTATTTTGATTCACATATGGATTTGGTAAATCATTTTGATAATTTTCATTATCCAAATCAATAAGTGAATCGTGTACTTGATTTCGTGGGCGTAGATGTACGTATATTATTTGATGGTGAATGAAACATTGTTAATAGAAATAACTACAAAAATTATATTATAGGAAGAAATAAAAATTTCCGGGAAGGAGCGTTACAAAACCCAAATTATTAATCTATTTTGATACATATACAGATACATATAAATAATATTAATACTAGATACAGCTCACCAAATATTTGTCGCAATGGTTTTAAAATTGATTGATGAATTTAGACAATGTATTGTGCAATGGCTTTAAAATTGATTGATGAAATTGGACAATGTATTGTGCAATGGCTTTAAAATTGATTGATGAAATTAGACAATGTATTGTGTAATGGCTTTAATTGTTTTGTATTTGTAGCTTTTGTTGTTGTTGCTCTTGCAATGTTTGATTGAAAGGCTGATGTTAATGATGCAGCGGTAACGTCTGAAATAATGACAATCCAAAAATACGACGAAGACGACGTCGTGCAGTTGAAAATAAACTAATTTTATAGAAGTGAACCTAGTTTTTGGACCACCACGTCTACGTCAAATACGCGTTAGAGAGGGCTCTTGTGATGTTCACGATATATTTGGTATATATTTTCAACTTGTTTTTCAGATAATTCTTCGAGTAGTGAGGACACTTCACACTAGTTTAAAGGTACGAATTACAAAACTTTTAGCGAGTTAGAGCTGGACGTTGCAAGATGTTACGCACTTTATTTGAAAGTGAATTTAAATAAATCTCTTCACTGGTCTTTTGTAAATCAATTAAATTTTGTTCAAGTGCACCACCTTTAACAATTTGTTAAGAATTTGCTGATAAAAACGTAATAAGTTGGATATAGTAACACAGAACTATGGTATCGTAGATCGAGAATAAATCGATTTTTGCTGAACATCAACTGGTGGCGTTATTATTTCATACAGCATACAAGAATTAAAATTTGATTCGTTGTTTTTGAAGGACGGTTTTATGTTTGGCTGGCTAGATCGCCAATGTGGTATTTAATATATAAATCACTATTTAATAATAAGCACTATTTATTTTTATAAAATATTTTTATTTAACCGCTCCTAAAAGTATGTTACAAAACGTTTTTAAATATTTCAACCGAATGAAAATTTTTGAAAGACAATATTTTACAATTGAAAAATAAAAATTAACAAGAACAAAAAAATTCAATTTATTTAAAGTAGGTACATTTAAAGTTGAATATAAATATAACCCTACAACCATATCCGTCCGTCCATCTGTCCGTTAACTCGATAACTTGAGTAAATATTGAGATATCTTCACCGTATTGGTACAGGAGGTTATCTGGACCCAGAATAGATTGGTATTGAAAATGAGCGAAATCGGATGATAACCACGCCCACTTTTTATATATATAACATTTGGAAAACACAAAAAACCTGATTATTTAGTAAATAATACACCTAGATGTTGAAATTTGACATGTGGACTGATATTGAGACTATTGATAAAAATTTGAAAAAACATTTTAAAATGGGCGTGGCACCGCCCACTTGTGATTAAAATCAATTTTACAAATATAATTAATCATAATCATGGTTAGGTTAGGTTGAACTCGCCGGTCAGTAAACGCCTCTCATAGACTGAAAAAGTCCTTAGTGTTACCAGATTTTGTTTGACGACCAAACGGAAAACCACCAATTAGGTAACGGGATTTATGCTAATGAATAACTCCATCCCTTTGGCAAATACTAAAAGTTTTTAAGATCCAGCTTAAATGCTGCTTCGAGATCTGGCAACTATGTCGCCTCTAGTAGCTGGAGTAGCTAGACCTCGCGGTCGCACGACATGAACAAAGAACGTGATCAATTGTTTCTTCCGGCTGTTCGCCCTTCCTAGATTTGCTTTTACTTACGAGGCCTAACTTATATGCTTAGCCTTGTCTACTTAGAGATATGAGCAACTTTGTGAGTCTAACGTTGTAGTATTTGCACATGATATCAGAATGTATCCAACTGAAAACAGGACAGCTTGAGTAAATTTTGAGGTATCTCAATATTTATTTGTGAATTCCCATCGCTAATTAAAATGCGCGAAATGTAACGATTACCATGGGGTGGGTCAATTCCCTACCTGTGAAAAACTGAAAAATGTACACTCATTGAAAACTCAATAGCACACACAATTTACACTTTAAATTTTCACGCGATTCTGTAAACTATTGTGCACATTATTTTGCTGAATGAGCGCTGAATGTAAAATTCTTATGTCAGTGAGAAAATATTCATCAAACGCCATGAAAACAAAGAAGTCATTCTGCAACAGTGCGTATGAGTTTTGAATGTCACAATAGTGTACGTTGGCTGCCAAGAAAACTCACGAAGTTTTTATAAGTGAAATTTTTTGTTCACAGTTTCACTTTACAGAATCAGTATTTCAAAGTTTACACAATTTCTTGTGTACATTTAAAAACTCACAGTTAGCGAATAGGGCCCCAGGCCAATAGCGGCACTATACAGTAAATAATGCCGCTTCAAGAAATCAACTTTGCAATATTATTGCTCATAGATCAAAAATGGTGTAAGTTATCATCATAAAACTCGAAAAAACTTATTACTCTTGTCATAGGGAATCTAAAAAAAGAACAAAATCGGTAATGCGGCAAGCGAGCACTTTTTACTGGCAATTTATAATGCATCTTTAAGTAGACAAGGCTTGACGTCATGCAAACAGATGGGCACATAAACACAAACACGACATGCCAACCATTACCACCACCCCCACAGAGGTTGAATAATTCATTCCAAAGGCCAAATCCTTTGAATAAATAGGCCAAGGCGGTGTAACCATGCCTGTGCTTAAACACCTAAGCGATAACGGAGTAAGCTATCTAACGCACGTTCCAACATTTCGTTGAAGACCTTTATCATTCCCAAACAATGGAAAACAGAAAGGATAGTTCCACTAGTAAAGCCTGGAAAACCATCTAACGAATGTGAATCAGCACCGATATCACTCTTCTTGCCAGTAGCAAAAGCGAAACCGTTCTATTCCCTCATTTCACTGCGGCCCAGCAGCATGGCTTCCGCAAAATACATAGCACTACCACCGAGCTAAACGCCATAAACACTCAGATAAATTACCGACAAACCAGGAAAAAAACCCATCATAGCAAATGTAAGTTCGTCTGCGCAGCTTTTGTTCATACATTTAGATTTCATAAAAAGATAAAATTAGGAATAAACAAGTAAGGACGTAACCGTCTTCGGCTGTGCCGAAGACTTCATACCTTTCATGAATGGGGCTGAAAAATAGCCTTATCCCATTCGTAATATCCAAATATTCGGCTGTATAAGATATAAAATATATAGTGAACAGATGTACATACCTTAGCGGTTTTTAAGATAAATATAAAATAAACAAGTAAGGAAGGCTAAGCTCGGGAGTAACCAAATATTACATACTTAGCTGCCAAATTACAGCTTGCAAAACTTTTAAATTACCTTCTTTTAAAAGTGGGCGGTGCCACGCCCATTGTCCACAATTTTACTAATTTTCTATTCTGCGGCATGAGGTCAACCCACCTACCAAGTTTCATCGCTTTAACCGCCTTTGGCAATGAATTATCGCATTTTTTCGGTTTTTCGAAATTTTCGATATCGAAAAAGTGGACGTGGTTATAGTCCGATTTGTTAATTTTAAATAGCAATCTCAGATGAGTGTCCAGGAAGCTACATACCAAATTTCATTAAGACACCTCAAAATTTACTCAAGTTATCGTGTTTACGGACAGACGGGCGGAAGGACATGACTAAATTAATTTCTTTTTTCGCCCAGATCATTGTGATATATAGAAGCCTATATCTATCTCGATTAGTTTATGCCATTACTGGGTACTGTTATGCGAACAAAATTAACACATATACTCTGTGAGCTCTGCTCAGCTGAGTATAAAAAGGGAAAGGAAGGCACGAATAATAGATAAATGAAAAGAAGGGTCGGTGAAAGAAGCAGGATGGGGGGGATTTAATTTAGGCAGATATACCAAAGCTAGGGCAAACAAACCTCTGCCGCGTCCGCCGGTTTATAATATAGTCAAGACTTAAGATAACATTTATACATATTACAAATTTATGATTATCCCATCATTGCTTTTCTCTGCTTTATTTGGTTGAACAAACAATGTACACAAACCATTATGCGAACTAATTTTCCATGTATTAGCTATCTTCTTCCGCCATAATTCTTCAAAATCTAATAATGCCTACAAATACTCTCAGGTCGCCAACATTCATCAGTCAGTCACAACTCGTTCTGCCTTGCTTCGGCTTCTGATCTGCGAGGTCTTAACATCCCACTTTGCTTTTTGCAGAATGTTGGTTCTGGTTCTCAGGCTTTACAGTTTGCGGATTTTAAAGTGATCTCGAATGAAGCGTGTACAGCCGTCTATGGTGAATTTTACATTTATCCTAGCAAAATTTGCATTGCTTCTACAAAAATCTGATTGATGAGGCTACACCTCCCAGGGGATTAAGGGATCATCTCCGTAAGCATTATGAGGAAATAACGCACCTGAGAACACAGCCGTATGAAGCAAAAAAGCAAAAGCAGGCCCTCAGTGATATCCACAAACAGGACTTCCATGCCGGGAATTCCCCGGCGAATCCAGTACTTAAAGAAAAATACCCAGAACTACAGAGGAAGAACGCACTCTCCCTAGGAAAACGCGCGTCCTCTAGCCTAACTTGGACCTGGGTACTGTAAAAGGTTAAACTCTTACCTATCCAGAATCAACCCCTACATGCAAAATGTGTGTCCTGCTTGCAATGTGTCCCCACATGACAGCAACCATCTCTTCTATTGTAAATTGGAATCAGCGCCTCTAACACCCCTCTCACTATGGGCCACCCCTGTTGAAACAGCAAGTTTCCTTGGACTCCCGTTAGAGCACATTGATGACAGTCTGTGATTGGTCGCACCTATTGGATTGGGCGAAGCACAACAACAACAACAGTACGTAATAGAGGGGTGCTAGTCAGAAAGATAAGAAACATAAGCGGTGATTAGAAGTCCACAAATTCGAAGAATACAACCAATAAACTTCATTTAATCATGATGTTTTCTATTTTACTTCCTCTATATTAGGTCGGTTGAATGTTTGCCCGCTTTTCATACAAATCTTGCAATCGATTTTTAAGTAACTTCTCATTGAGCTACAAACGTGAAACTTAACAGATAGGTTAAAACACCGAGAAAATGCAATAAAAGGAAAAAAAATCGTTAGGTGGCGCAAGGAACGAAATAATTAGATAAGAATTTGAAAATTTTCAAACCAGCTTATAAGTAAATTCTCGATGAGCTAGAGACTTGAAATTTCAAACTTAATTCATAGGTCGATGACAGTCGATGACACGATACAAAAAGATTCGCTAGGGGACGCACGGGATGAGATATTTAGAAAAATCGTACGAAACGGAGGGAATTATGGGATTGATTTTTATGTAAGTTCTCATTGAGCTACAACTGTAAAACTTAACAGATAGGTTAAAACACCGAGAAAATGTAAGAAAAGGAGAAAATAAAAATAAAATAAAAATTTTAAGCACTTCCTTTATGTAAATTGACAAAAATCAGAGAAAATATCTCCTTATATAAAGACATATTCTTGCTAAACTTTGATTTTTAAATTCTGACATAGAAATTGCAAAAATATTTATGAGAAATAGAAATATAAAGGTGGAGCACCATTGATTGACTAATAATATCTCCTTTCCTACCAACTTTCCAATCCAAGTAATGTGCGCTCCACTTCTATATTTTTACTTCTCATAAATATTTTTGCAATTTTCTATGTCAAAATTTAAAAATCAAAGTTTAGCAAGAATATGTCTTTATATAGGAGACATTTTTCGCTGATTTTTGTCCATTTGTATAAAGGAAATCCCTAAAATTTTTTTTTCTTTATTTAACGATCTGTTTGTAATGAACTTGAACAGATTGAATCGGTCTGAAGATCCTAAAGACTGTCCGACTGCACCGGCTTTTAGGTCGAAATTATAGCTAGCAGAAATTCTGCAGAAAACGTGCTTAAGCTCCCGTCGCGTCAATATATATGTACATATATATATATTGATAGTCAGGTGACGATAACGGCAATAATTTCACACAGTACTTCATCAAGAAATGTCCTTGAATGTAAAGAAGCATTGGAAAAACTTCGCTCAGGCCGAACCACACATCTGTATTGGACTCTCGGTTATAAAGGAATAGAAGATAACGAGAATGCTGATGAGTTGACAAAAGAGGGTACAGTACTTGCTGAATCGACGGTAGACCACTCAATCCGTTTGAGGGAAATTAAAAGGGGGCAGAAGTTGCATTAGATCATCAAACAAAAAAGGTGTGGACAGAAGCGCATGGTTGCAAAATTTCTAAAATTATGTGCAAATCCTACGACATTAGACCCACAAATTGGCTCAAATCTCTGAAGAGAGATGACATAAGGCTCATAATAGCTGGCCTTCTGGCGTCATATGCTTATCAGTTAAGCCTCGTTAGTAGTTGCAGGTGTAAGAAGTGCGAGCTGCAGGAAGAAATGGTTGCACACGTTCTGTGTTCGTGTGATCTCGAGACAGCAATTCTGGTACTTGCCAAGAGGACGGAGTTGTTCTGTGACATAAAACTTGGAACCTTGTAGGGGTTCTTCGTATGGTCGTCACACAAATTCTGCTAACACTTTGGAAAAATTCAGTCTATTTGAGGTCTTTATTGACCGACCAGTTCAACCTTACCTATCCTTACGCCACATCTACTTTGAATGCGAATACTTCGCCGAATAGCAAAGGAGAGTGGAAAAGATACTTGGCGACCTATTCCGGGCAGTGTCATCAATAAATGATCTGCCGAAATGACAGGTGGGGTGCGGTCAGCACACATGTGAGGCATATACTTCTCAGCAAAGAAGAAGGTGAAAGCTTGGCCAATTAGCGTGAGAGTAACCATTGAGCTCACTTAGCGCACATCCCTACCCGAAGTAATACTGAACGCTGTCCCTGATTTGGGGAACTATGCGGGTCCCGGGAGGTTAGGTTTATTGGATAGCTCTTCCGAGTTCTATCATACCTATGATTTTGACCCTTCTTCCTCCTAAAAATTCAAGAAAAAACTGCTAGATAGGTACATCAGGCGATCCGCATTTCTCGATATAGAAGGGGCCTTTAACAACGTTCTTCCAACAGCGGTAATGAACTCCCTATGTTCACTGCGAGTGGAAGACCTTCTTTCGGAATTTGTTGGAACACCTTATAGAAAGGAGAACTATTATTTCCGAAATGGGCAACTGTTCCAAGGTATACCAGCAGAGATACCCCCAAGGAGTGTTCTTTCCCCACTGATATGGAACCTGAAGGTAAGCACCCTATTATCTAAGCTACGGTTGCCACGTCTTTGGAACGCTCCAGAAAAGTCACACTGGCCCTCTACGCCTCTAGGTCGCCAATTGGGAAAAACATTTGGGTTTTCAGCCCCACACGGTACACGGGATCTACACAATAGTGGTGCGACCCATACTCTTCTAGGAAATCACCATATGGCTTTTGATACCGAAGCTAACAAGAGCAAAGCAACAAAGGTATAGCGGATGGCGGCTATGCTTACTTGCGATGCCTTCCTCTCCAATCCCACCAAAGCTATTGAAACCATACTATTTCTTTTGCCTACTGACCTTTATTGGAAATATTTTGCCACCTGTAACGTGATTAGGCTCAACGCAATCGAACATTGGTGGGACTGCAGGTTTGGGTATGCCCAAATTCTTTACATTCCACAAAGAATGAAGAGAGGAGTAAGAAGGCAAATTGCATGGAACCGGGTAGCCAAGACCTTCGTCTTTATGGCCGGCTTTAAACTGAACAACAGAGTTGGTGCTGAAATATTCTCAAGGAAGCTCCATATAAATAAATGCCTACACTTACCAGACCACTGCAGCTTTTTTCAAGCTGACTTTATTGCTATCTGGGAAGCTGTTCTCTATCTAAATAATCTGCCGGTGACTTACTCTATACCCACTTTTTCCGATACCCAAGCTGCCATAAAATCCGTGCAATGTAGTGATACATCGTCACATCTTCTGGCTGGGTGAATCCTCCTTTGTATACTTGCAATCCCAGTTCACGAAACAATATATAACGCGAGATGGGCCATGGAAGCAGCATGTAGGGTTTCCAGGCAAATATGGCATAAGCTGGACGACAAGAGATCGCAACCGGCCATATTTCTGTATCGCCTCTCCATTAGCCAATTAGTGGGTATTTTAACAGGTCACTGTCTTATTGGAGCCCATGTTGCTCATATGAGCCTGCAAGCAAATAATTTCTGCCGCAGCTGCATTGACGAAGAAGAGATAGAAAGCGTGGAGCCATTGTCGAAGACCAGGTACCGAAGTCTCTACAAACATTTTTTATCTTTCGGGGTATCAGAACGGGCCACAATGGCCCACGTGAGCCTCCGCTTGGGCAGTGGAGGCAGCCGTTTTAGCTCAACCTAATCTTCTATTTGATAAGTATTTAACGGACAGAGCATATGGCATATGGTCAAAAGAGATGTATCTACTTTTTACCGCCCTTTTCATACTACTACCTTGTTTTGACTTCAGTTAAAAACTTGCGCGTCCAGCCCGTCAATAATATTAATAAAATTGATTGTATAGTGCGAACTATCTGAACGAATAGACGGTCGCAGTTCAAGGTACAATTGGCTTTACCGCAAAACTTTGCTATCATGCAAAGACTTATTTTTGCTTGTCATAAAGAAAAACAGACTAATTTCATTGACAGAAACAGCCTTCACTTTTGATTACATTTACTTTTGCCATTACTATTGACCTCTGTGTTGACTGTAATTGAGCCAAACGTTGAATTCAGTCGATGAAAAGAAAGTAAAACTATTTCTATAAGGCACCTAACAACACAACTGTATAAATATGTTTGTACTTGCTTGTTTACCGCTATGAACATACATATACATACACATGCGTAGAAATAAACAAAGATTTCTGGGAATGTAAGTGAGTTTAAAGAGAAATGCAATATGTGTTTTAGCCATATGTGCACCTGCAATGTTATTATCCTTTCTGTATTTACAAATCCTTCATACAGTAAAGGGTACGTTCATACATACATATGTCATTGCCAAGGATATATATGTATTTCTGCACATGCAGTTGTATAATTGCTTTGAACTTTAAAATGAACTAAAAACAACAAATGGGCGGTGGAATGCTATAAAAGCTGGCTTAAATGAACAAGTAAACTATTAAAGAATACATGGTTAAAAATGTAAAATATTGCTTATGTATGTGTATATGTTTTCTGTACCTCCTCTTAGTTAAAGCGTTATAGCCAGGGACCGTAATCGTCATAATAGATCCATAAAGAAGATATTTGATGACGCGATCAAACACAATAACGTCTTCTTTGTAGGTTAGGTTACGTTAAGAGGGTGTGCGTGGGCTATTACCTACACTTCCACTCAGAGACATTTTTGTCCATTGTGAGTGCCCGCGGTAAGTGCAAGGTGGTGGCACATTCTTTTAACCCCATTAACTCCTAATAGCCCTCAACGAACAACTTGCTTTCCCTGATGAACCCAAGATGAAGCGAGACGTCCACCTTCCCAACCTCTGCCAGGCTGTCGAAGAGCCGTGAGCCCAGAAATCTGAGCCTTCTTCTTTGAAGCGCCGGACATCGGCAGAGAAAGTGATACATCGACTCCTCTTCATCCTCATCCTGACATAGAGGTTCTACACCTCCGCACGATGTCCGATTTATTATGTTGGACCTTATGCCCTTAAGGCGGCTTGCTGTCAACAAAGATTGTTACGTCGGTGTCGGAGACCCCACTATCTTGAAGCAACTTTGCTGCTCTGGCCCATGGCATAGACCTCGGCTTGAAATACACTGCATGCCTCAGGAAGTCGGAAGATTGCTCAACTGTAGAAGTGTTGGGAACATCCCAGCTCCAGTGCCATTTTCGAGCCGTCGGTGTAAGTGTAAGAGAATACGGCTAAAAGAGAACCCAGAAGAGAATACATATTTCAAGCCTCTACTTTGATCTTTGCTATATTTCAAATATGGCTTGGCTTCACATTATCAAACTATGAGAAATATAACAAGTGCATTACATTCTTTTGTTCTCGCATACAAAAGTACTGGGTGTGACAATCGATCAGCATCTATATTTTGGCGAGCATACCGCATTAATTATACTTAAATTCCAGAGTTGCAAGAAAATCCTCAAGTCACTTGCCGGCAGCACTTGGTGTAAAGACAAAGAAACGCTCTTAACCACTTATGAAGCAATTGGCCGGCCGCTTGTAAACTATCTCCAATATGGTCACCGAGTTTAAAAGAAACAAACTGGAGGAAACTGCAAGCCTATCAAAATAACGCACTCAGAATTGCCACGGGATGCCTTCAGAATATCATCGACACAGTGAGGCAGTGAGGGAAGAATACTTCTCCATATAAAAACAGTTTCCACTGAATACACAGAAATCTGGGCAGCCCAACAGACATATAATAAACCAGACACCGCCTCCCAGGAAACTTAAGAAGTCATCCCTGTAAGCATTTTGAAGAAATCCGGCACTTAAAACGGGAGAAAAGACGTGAGACTACTATTGTATTGGGATTGTCAGGTGTACCCCATTCTTAAAAATACAAATACCCTTAAGTGTCAATTGAGGAAAGCAACTTCCCGACCTGGATGCGTGTCCAACGCTTTTATCTAATTGTATGATCAACGCCCTAGATTGATGAGGAGTGTGATGACTAGTACCTAGGACCTACATAATTATTTTCTAGCTTTTAGTATTATTATTATTTCATGTAAGTATTGTTTTCAATGAAACTGTTTTGCTTTAAACTTTGTTTAATTATTTTACTTTGTAGTGGGGATCAATGCTCACGATGAAAGGGCACAGTGTGCCAAATTTTTTGTAGGACCTAGCGCTGCTTCGAGGCAACTCTGCCGCCCCTAAAAGCTGGATTCTTGTCCTGGTGAGCGCAGAACAAGAACAGAGAATGTGATCCACAGTTTCTTACAGAAGCTTGCACTTCCGCTATTACTGACTAGGCCTTAGTTATAAGTATTTTATGCCAGAAGGCAGTGTTCCGTTAGTATCGAGAGCTTTAAGTCTTCTCTCTTGAAAGATATGAGCCACTTTGTGAAACTAAGATCGCAAGATTTCCACGTAAATGAATGTTACTGCAAAAATGCTTGTGAGTATGACTCAAAGGACGGATAGGCTGACGGGTGAGCGCACGAAATACTTACATTTCGTACAGAAATTTCGAAGACAAATCAAATTCGAAAGTTCGGTTTGCTACAGTAGTTGAATAGTCGACGCAAATAAATGGTGTTAGATTCCACACTCATGTGAGCAGTGTGCCTCAACGTGAGCTTAATATCGCATGCATTTACATACATATTACAATCGTGCCAAAATTTCAAGGCGTTCATAAATTTTTAGTATTTCCTGTCAAGCAATCATTAGTACTCGTAATATGCGCGAAAGAAATTTTTATTTAAAATGTGTGGCTCCGTTAAATATGCATATGAGTATCTATGTACTTGTTTTAGCATGGAACATTAAGCAATTTCACCGCGACATTCAGAATTTTTACAACACTCGTTAAAGAGGCAATCAAGTAAAATTACATTAAACTCTCATTTGTTATTCGCCTAACACTGGTAGGCAAACTTAAGACTCACAAATGAGTCAACGCATTTCTAGAAGATTTAAGTACGCTTAATCTGCATTTCTGATATCAAATACTTTAAGTTGGTACCATTTTTTCTGAGGGGACCCGCGATTTAAAGGTACCATAACATTTTTTTTAATTCAGGAGAGTCTTTAATTGTTCCATGTGCAATTTTAAGCCGATTTCAAAAGCAACGAAAATTTGCATTTTGTTTTAATATTATAGTGAAGTGTGAAAAATAAAAATCTATATATATATAAAAGAAAGGCTAAAATGTGCGTTATTTTTATCGCCGGTGTTTGAAGTCATGCGTCGGTCGATTTTGTTCAAACTTTTCACACAAGTTGCGTAAACCTCACGTGGTGGTTTTGCACATAGGTGTGGTTGCGATCGACATACAGGGTCTCGAGATATAGGCCAAAACGTGGGCCAGTGAATGCCTAGACAGTGTTTATACAATATGGAGACCAAATGAAAGCTGTTGATGAGTGCTTTAGTACAGAGTAATATATATGCAGAGACGGTTTGGTGGACACAAACGACGGCAAGAAACGCAAGAGAAGACGGAGCGGAAAGAGGAAACTGCAGCCCAAAAGACGGGAGAGTGGCAGTTAGCCAAAAAGAAGAGCAAGAAAAAAATCACTTAAGGCTAGGCCGGATGCAATCATCATTTCCAAGGCGGGGGATGCGACGTACGCCGACATATTGCGTAAAGTGAGAAGATGCGACGAATTAAAATCCCTGGGTGATGACGTCAAAACGATTAGAAGAACGGCGAAAGGAGAGCTGTTACTAGAGCTGAAAAAATCGCAAGATGGGAAAACAAGCGCGTACCAAGCAGAAATTGAAGCGGTACTAAAGGACTCGGCTAAAGTTATAACAAAGTCCCAAATGGTCACGCTACAGTGCAGAGATCTCGATGAGATTACTACGCCCGAGGAGATTTGCAACGCCCTCCACCAGCAATGCAACATCAAACTTCCAGATGTGGCTGCCATAAAAAGCATACGCACAGGGTACAGTGGCACGAAGTCGGCACTTATAAGCCTTACAGCGGATGATGCCAAGGCGGTTCTTAATACGCAAAGAATCCGGGTAGGATGGGTTTCCTGCCGAATTAGAGAGCTCAAGCAAGAAAAAACGCTGTTATAGGTGCTGGGGCTACGGGCATATAGCTCAGAAATGTAAGGAGACTGTAGATAGGTCTAGCCTATGCAGGAAATGCGGCCAGGAAGGTCATAAGGCTGCAAGTTGCGAAAATGCACCGAAATGCGCGCTATGTGGGGGACAACATTCAGCAGGCAGTTTTAAATGCCCACAACGAGAGGGCAGCAAAATGACTGTCTCATGAGGGTATTGCAGCTCAATTTAAACCATTGCGAGGCAGCCCAAGAGCTATTATCCCAAACAGTCTATGAAGGAGGATATGACATAGTGGTACTCTCTGAACAATACAAAAATCGCCAGGAGCAGGGTTGGCTCTCAGATTCAGCAGGGAAAGCCTCAATTTGGGCACCAGGGAAATTTCTCCCACAGGAAATTATGACGCCAACGGTAGCAGGATTCACGTGGGCAAAAATCAACGGTATATACGTCTTCAGTTGCTATGCCCCTCCGAGCATGACCATCGCCGAGTTCGAAGACATGATATACGGGATCACCATTGAAGCACGAGGTAAACACCCGCTTTTAGTGTGTGGAGACTTCAATGCATGGTCATCTGTGTGGGGAAGTAGACGAACCAACGAAAGAGGGAGAGTTCTCTCGAAAGTCTTACTTCTTTGAGGCTAGAACTCCTAAATGAACCAGGGATATATACCTTCGATACAGGTACCAGACGATCCATTATAGATCTCACCTTCGCTAGCAGCGAAATAGCAAGACGAGCAAAATGGTCCATAAGCAACGTCTACACACACAGCGACCATAAAGCTATTAGCGTAGAGCTGCTCGAAACTCCACGAACGGTAGCAGCAAGACATCGACAAAGTAGGAAATGGAAACAGCACCTTTTCGACCCACAAATATTTGACATTATCTGGAAGGACGCCATAGTACGAGAATCGCATGCGGAAGACCAGTCGGTTCAAATCACTAAGTTGCTATGTATGGCATGTGATGCTGCCATGCCCAGAAGTCGCGGAAAAGCACAGCGCACTCCGGTATATTGGTGGAATGACGAAATTGCGGAAGAGCGTAGAAAATGCCACAAAGCACGAAGAATAGCGCAGAGGGCACGCTCATCACCACGATATGCAGAGCTACACAGCACCTATGTCGCACAAAGAAAGGCACTTAAAAATGCCATAAAAAAGAGCAAGAAGTTATGCTTTAGGGAACTGCTGGATAATGTCGACCTAGATCCTTGGGGATCAGCCTACAGAACTGTGATGGCCAAAGTTAAAGGACCGATATCACAGCAACCTACGTGCCCGATACTGATGAATATTATTGTTGAAACACTTTTCCCGGCGCAAGATCGCTGGACTTATCCAAGCGAGGATCTAGAAAGTACGGAAATTCCGCAAATTACAGAGCAAGAGGTGCTGGACGCTGCAAAAAGAGTTGCTGATAACAAATCCCCAGGACCCGACGAAGTACCAAACATAGCCCTTAAAGCCGCGATTACAACTAGGGCTACATTATTTACTGATCTTTTTAATGCCTGTATGCAAGAAGGCGTGTTCCCTCGCCCGTGGAAACGACAAAGACTTGTCCTATTGCTGAAACGTGGTAAACAGCCGGACCAACCATCCTCATATAGGCCACTTTGTATGCTGGATTCCCTAGGGAAGATTTTCGAGCGTATAATTAGTGAGCGCCTACAGCTGACTCTAGAAAGACCAGGTGGCTTATCGAATAGTCAATATGGATTTCGCAAATCAAGATCCACCGTAGATGCAATACAAACAGTCGTCAATATAGCTAGAGAAGCTATCTCTGGAGGCCAAAATAAAAGGAAGTTCTGTGCACTGATTATGTTGGACATCAAGAATGCTTTTAACACTGCGAACTGGATGCAGATAATGGCAGCGCTGCAAAGCTTCGGCACTCCAGCTTACTTACGCAGAATTATAGGTAGCTATCTTAAAGACAGAGTACTTCTTTTTGACACGGATCAAGGAGCTAAAGAGTACAAAATCACAGGAGGCGTCCCACAGGGATCTGTTCTCGGTCCAACGCTTTGGAATGTAATGTATGACGGGGTGCTAAAGATTGATCTACCAGAAAACACGCAAATTGTGGGATATGCTGATGATATTGCAGTGGTAGTAGTGGCCAAGAAACTGGACCTGCTTCAAGCATTATGTAATGACGCCGTAGCAAGAATAAAGGAATGGCTGACCAATACAGGACTGGAGTTGGCTAGCCAAAAGACGGAAGTGGTATTAGTAAGCTCCAAACGGTCGGCGAACGAGTTAGTCTTAACTGTCGGGGATCATCAAATCACCTCAAAGGATTCCTTAAAATACTTAGGAGTGCACATTGACTCTAAGTTAACTTTCAAAGAGCACTTCAGAGCGGTGGGGGAGAAAATTACCAAAGTTAATGGATCACTTATGCGAATAATGCCTAACATTGGTGGTCCGAGCGAAGCTATACGTCAGCTATTGTCCACAGTAACCAGCTCAATAATACTATACGCAGCACCAGTGTGGTATGGATCTAAACAGACCCATCAAAAATATATATTAGCAGCGTACCGACTTGCTTCTTTAAGAATAGCAAGTGCTTATCGGACGGTGTCCGACGACGCGATCCTGGTTCTAACCCGGAAAATCCCAGTGGACTTACTGGCAAGCGAAATGGCCGATCTGTATAACACTAATATCGAGCGACCATCTGAAGAAGACAAGAAAAGAGCAAGGACACAAACAATAGCTAAGTGGCAAGAACGGTGGGAGGCCTCGAGTAAAGGGCGTTGGACTTTCACACTAGTTTGGAACGTAGCTCAATGGAATGAGCGGAAGCACGGCGAACTGAACTACCATCTCACGCAGATAATGAGTGGACATGGCGGTTTCAAAGAGTATTTATGGAAGCGTAGGATAGAGGAAGATCCTCATTGCCCAATGTGTACCACAGAGTTAGAAAACGCAGAACACGTCATGTTCTACTGCCCCCGTTTCCACGAAGAAAGACTCACCTTGCATGGAGTCTTTGGGGAGGAACCTACCACGAGAAATTTAGTTTCACATATGTGCAGCAGGAAAGAATGCTGGACTGCAGTGAGCAAAATGGCATTTATAGTAATGACACGCCTGATGGATGTTGAGAGGGAGCGCAGAGAAATGCGCATGCGAAGCAGTGGCGATTAAATGGACACTCAGAGCAAATAGCGGGAACCTGGACGCAGGGACAACAGTAGGCTCTTAAAAAATGAGAAATATGGAACGCCACCCTGAAGTAATGCGAAAGTGGTGCCGGGGTGGGCGACGGTTCCAGAACGGGGCTGTTTTTTAGTCTACGGACACACGGTTGCTGCGACGGCAGCAATTATGGTGCATTAGGCATTTTTCAGCCTCCCCGCAAAAGACGGTCTGGGACTGGGATTAGGACTAGGACTGGGACTGAGACTCGGAGTGGGACTGGGACTGGGACTGAAATAAAATACATACCACCCTCTGGGACAGGCAATAAGGATGCAGAAGAATGAGAAGGAATTGAGAGAAGAGAAAAAGAGAAGGAGATTGAGAAAGAGATAGAATGAGACGAAGATGGAGATAGATGAAGCAAAAAATACGGAGGAGGAGTGAAAAAGTGATAGAAAAAGTGTATAAGAAAAAGTGAAGAGAGGCGAGGGCAGAGTCAGAAGGAAAAAGCTTATTAAAATGTATGCAGATAGGCCAAATTTAGGGCAGGACAACGTCTGTCGGGTCTTCTAGTATATATATATATGTATATCTTCAATTTGATGCTGTGGAACAGCCACGCCGTAGTTCTCCTTACTCAAGACTGGAAAAGAAGTGGAAAAGGTGGGTTTGATTGTGAATGAGGACAAGACGAAGTACCAGCTGCCATCGAGCAAAGAGTCAGCCCATTTGCGCCTTGGCAACCACGCCACCGGTGGTAGCCACAATTTCGAAATTGTAAAAGTCTTCATTTAATTGGAACCCAGCAGGAACAAACAAACCACCGCAGCTTTGAAATCCAGCGAAGAATCACTCTTGCCAATTAGTTTAACCTCGGACTAGTTACGCAATTGAAAAGTAAAGTCCTCACTCGGTAAACAAGTATCTTATAGTATATTTCCTGCTATGTGGTACAGAAGCATGGACCTTGACAACATCAGATGAGGCAACTGTAGACGTGTTCGAAAGATTTACACACCAATACGCGTTGGCGACGGCATATACCGAAGAAGATTTGGTGATGAGATGTGCGAGCTTTACGCGGACATCAACATAGCGCAGCATATCAAAACGCATCGACTACGCTTGCTAGGTCATGATATGCGAATGAAAGATGATGTTCCCGCTTTGAAAGTATTCTTATCGGAACCCGCTGACGGTAGCAAAGGAAGAGGACGAATACCACTCTGCTGGAAAGACCAAGTGGAACACGTTTTAAATTCCCTTGGTGTTAGCGCAATAGGCGGCAGTTAGCAGTGGCCATGAACCTAACCTAGCAGTGGCGCGCTTTGTTGGAGGCAATAACTGTTAAAATGCTTAAGCGCTAATTAAGGCCCAGTTTCTCAGTACAATTCAACTCAGTTTGTCAGTTAACTACGCTTAAATTATTCTGCAGTTTTTTAGTCTACTTTAACTGAAGTTTCAGCTGAACTTAAGCGGCCGATCTGGCAGGATAAAACTCTAGTTAACCTATCAGTTATTTGCGTTCGTGCGAAATGGCGTCAAATATACCCAAAAAGCATTTGGGCTTGAGTACCATTAGAGCTCATGTTGATAAACTAGGCATACTTCTAAATCTCAAGAGTTGTTTCGAAACAATGGCTCAACTCGAGAATCATAGCGCGCTCAGCAAAAGAGGGAATTTTTTATAAAGCAAAAATTGCTATTACTTAGTTCAAAAAAATTTAATTAAAAACTTGGGGTTCTCGAATTGGACTCAAATGTAAAATTCCATACTAAAGTATTTTCACGAAAATCTTATACATTATTTCTAATTGCTGTTTTTATGTACAGGTCTCTTTTTCGCTCTTATTTGGAATCCAAATCTATAAATAATGTTTTGGTTGCAAAGATGGGGATTCATGCTATTAGCGAGCTTTGGGCATTATTAGTCGTAGTGCTTTTGTTTAGCTATATTTTATTAAAATAATTTGTTAAAAATAAACGATTGTGAGCACACAAATAAATCTATTTGTACTATGGCACTATTGTGAATATTTGATTAGAACTAACACTGCATTACCGGCAGTTGCTAACATTCGCCAGATGGCAGCGCAAGCGCATGTAAATTTATAGATGTTTGATTGATAGAAAAGCTGATTTCTGTTGATATTTGATATGATACTTTTATATTTGTTGTGCAAGATGCGCACGGGTCCGCTCGTAAAATAAAATATATATATACTAGAAGACCCGGCAGACGTTGTCCTGCCCTAAATTTGGCAACTTGTGTGAAAGTTTGAATAAAATCGACTGACGCATCTCTTCAAACACCGGCGACCAACTAACACACATTTTAGCCTTTCTTTTTATATATATACATTTTTATTTTTCACACTTCACTATAATATTAAAACGAAATGCAGATTTTCGTTGCTTTTGAAATTCGGCTTAAAAATTGCACATGGAACAACTAAAGCCTCTCCTGTATTAAAAAAAATGTCGTAGTACCTCTAAATCGCGGAACCCCTCAGAAACCCCTCTCGACGGGCCTGGTGATGTGATATACTTGATATCATTCGCTATAATATTTTTTATTGATAAAAGCAGGTTGTTTAATTAAACACCAAGCATTACACGGAAGTATATCCGCACCACCCGAAAATATGAGTGCCACTGCGTATACGTAACATTTTAATATTACATATAAACAAATAAAAAAAATTGCAATAAATAATATTGCGACTATAAACTGAGATATAACCTATCCTATATTTCAAGTTAGATCAAACTACACACGGGGTGGAAAACAAATTCAAAATCGGTTCAGTAGTTTAGGAGTCCATTGGCCTCAAACCTGTGATACGTGTTTTTATATATTAAGATATTTTTGATTATTTACGCTTCATTACTGTTATCAACCAGGTGTTTATTTCTCACAATAAGAAGCTGTTAGATTTGGTGGTAATACCTTTGAGATTTCGCTGGAAACGTTTTTTCCATCTTTGTTGGGTAAACATAATCCAGCTGTTGCCATATCTACAAATTTTCTAGATAATAAAAAAAATCAATTTTGCTGCACAAAAAAGCCAAACCTAAGGCGGCCTTAAACTGTGACTGAAAAACTGCTGACTAAACTTTAACTAAAGCTTAAATTTGACTAAAGTTTAAGCAAACTTAGCTTAAGCTTAGCTTAACCACCTACTGAAAAACTGGGCCTAAGTGAGTTTTTGTTTGTGTTAATGGAGTCCTTTACTATTTCGAATATAAGGTTAAGTGGCTGGCAAGGTTTTCTCTTTTGATGTACTTTGCTTTATCCTCTTTCACAACCAAACACATTTATCTATTCCAGGCCCGGCCGCAGGGTGAGTGTTTTGGGGGTTAAAACCCTCCCCCCCCCACCCAATGGAAAATCCTGCGGCCGGCCCTGCTCTCTTGAATTAAACAGCTAACAGTAAGTATGACAGAGGCTGATATATGAGATATTATTAGGCTCTTTTCGCCTTCCTATAGGTGTACAAGCTCTCCTAGCCTTTGAACATTTAATATTGAAATACTTTCCTGTCTGAGATATAAAATAATTTGCCGCTCTCTTCTAGTGCAAAATGAGATCTATTTTCAAATATTTCAAATATGAACCAACGAATGACTTTATGAATAGAACATGTTTGCCTTTGTTTGCATTAAGAGAGGCTTCAAATATCTTCACAATACCTTCGCATGGAAAGTTGCATATTTTTTTGAAAGAAAACTTCTATTTCAATAGAATTATGAGTGTAGAAGGACGTTGAAAATTCAAATAAAATTGCCTTTAGAATTGCCTACTAAAAAACAAAAATTTCTTTGGAATCATATTTGAAAGAAATTCGTATATCTTTTACATGTATATATGTATGTACGTATGTATGTACCAACATATTCTTCTGCATACCTCTACAAGTGTATTGTATCAAATTCCATTGTGCTCTGGCAGCACATGTTCCTTAGCAGCTTACAAATCTGCCAATCACGGATTATCATTCAACGAGAAATCAAAATATTCATTTACGTATATCCAACGGAAAATGAAAATCACAAAATTTAATGAACTCATAATTTAATTTAAAGTTTATAACCAAAGGCACAAAGCTGCATTGGCATGCATATAAATAAATAAACCCCATTCATCTACATGTGGGCAAATATGTAGATTGGCTCATGTTATTCAGTTTTATAGCTAATAAGGTAGGAAGGTTAAGTTCGGGTGTAACCGAACAATACATACTCATCTGCCAAATTACAGCTAGGAAAACTTTTAAATTACCTTCTTTTAAAAGTGGGCGGTGTCACTCCCATTGTCCAAAATTTTACTAATTTTCTATTCTGTGTCATAAGTTCAACCCACCTACCAAGTTTTATAGCTTTATCCGTCTTTGGTAATGAATTCTGCAGTTTTTAGTCTACTTTTTCGGTTTTTCGAAATTTTCAATATCGAAAAAGTGGGAGTGGTTATAGTCCGATTTCGTTCATTTTAAACTAGCGATCTGAGATGAGTGTCCAGGAACTTACATACCAAATTTCATTAAGATATCTCAAAATTTACTCAAATTATCGTGTTTACAGACAGACGGACGGACATGGGTAAATTAATTTCTTTTTTCGCCCAGATCCTTTTGATATATAGAAGTCTATATCTATCTCGATTAGTTTTTGCCATTACGGGGTACCGTTATGCGAACAAAATTAATATACTCTGTGAGCTCTGCTCATCTGAGTATAAAAATATTGTAAGAGAGTACATGCAATTACTAACGTTGGTTAACTTTTGTGGGTGCCCCATTCGCATTTGCTACTCATATTTTCACAAATTTGCGGTAGATCCTCTTTATTGCATTGCTGGGCAAATAAAGGTTACTTATTTATGTAAACAAGGCAGACCAGTTAAAAAAGGAAATACATCTCAAATGTGTGGATCTTTAAATGAAAATGTTAGCTAAGGGTAGCACAAATCCCACTTCCCGCTCCCTCCTCTGAATTTGCATGCAAAAATATCAAAGTACTTGCAAGTTGCTGTATGGTGTCGCTGCTTAAGTGGTAAAATACATGCAACTTAAATTCCATGTAAGGCCTTCGGAACGATAAGGAATTTTTTACAACCCGCTCTATGAAAATTTTCGCTTTTACAAGACGTGGTACCGCGGAATCATATCAGAACATTCTCCGACATTGTACCAGCTTTTCTCTGGCAGATTGTTGTTGTAGCGATAAGGAAACGCGCCTTAAGTTTTGGGGAGTGTTACCGATGTTGATGTCCTTTGCCGGATATAGATCTGGTACGTTATAGTAACAAGCACCATTAAGGTAGTAACCCGACCATCTCAGGAACGATTTAGTTGACCTAACGAAACCTTCTAGGCCGTACCGCCTTCTCACGCTCTAGATCCATGAGAAACTTGGGTCGCCATAGCCTCAGCTGCTACGAAACAGGATTCGCCACAGGTAGGTGAGGTTGACAATTGAGTTGAAGAAGCTATAAATTGCGCTAGCTTGAAAGGGTTGGGCTACAAAACCCTTGAATTACTTTGCCATTTTAGTCGCCCCTTACGACCCGTTGGGGGCTGAATGTTTCATTTTTCTTTGTTGAATTTCCAACAGCGTGGAAAATTGATGTATACTATTTCGATTTACCGTCATCTCTCGTCAAATTTGGTCTAGCGGCTAACTGGTTTCGACGTTGTGTCATCTTCAGTGTAATTTTTTGTAACCAGTTTGTTGCTCTCGTTTATCTTGTATTTATTGTTCGTAGGTACATGAGCAGGTGTTGTCGTAATAGTTGTTTATGTATGTTTTTATGTGAGTGTTATGTGTACACTCACAAACGAGGCTGTTTTTCTTTGGTCAGTTTGTGCAGTTAATTGAAGCAGGTAGAAGTCAGTAATTTTAGTCACTTGACCTATTATGTACGTTTGCCGCTTTTAATGCATAG
Source organism: Eurosta solidaginis (assembly GCA_029619165.1). Taxonomy (NCBI): domain Eukaryota; kingdom Metazoa; phylum Arthropoda; class Insecta; order Diptera; family Tephritidae; genus Eurosta; species Eurosta solidaginis. The sequence goes on from JARSSU010047695.1 coordinate 22,854, forward strand.
AAAACTAGACACATAACAACAGACCAGAACGAAAAATGTCACTGATGATGGCACAGCACCAAAGTGTTAGTTTCTAAGCCAAATTTGACAATGTATGACAAAAATTTGTTTCGCGGTGGTGTGGTGGTAGCGTGCTCCTCCTACCATATCAAAGATCCTAGCTTTCAGTAACGAGCAAGGCAACATCGAAGGCTCGAATCGAATCGAGCTCAAGACCTTACAATAATTATTTTATCCTGTTATTGTTATGATAGCATTCATCTATCACAGCGGTTGTTTGTTTGTCTTCACTATTTTCTACTTCTAACCTGTTCCTTGCCAATTGATTTTCACAGCGCTGCGACATCTGTTGCAGAAACGATCTGAAAATTGAACTTGTTTCATGGCAATGATGCTATAGTGTCATATTTATTGACAATTTTTCCCCGTGCTCTGGGATATACTGACAATTTTTGTTGTTTATCGGCTTACTGGCTGAATGGTTATAGCAGCAGCGCTTAAACGTTGCCGATTAAGGAATTTAGTAATTCCAGAAATGGGTCTATACAACGAGCTTTGGCTGTAGTCTAAAAATTGTCTTTCTTCTATTCTAATTTAATAATTTTTTCAATTAAGAAAAAATGTATCATAACAATAATAAGATAATATAATTATTGTTAAGTCAGTAGGCCCATATAACAACAAAAATTTGAAATAAAATAAAATAAATTAAAAATAAATAAAATAAAATAAAATAAAATTAAATTAAAAAAGTAATAAAATTAAAAAACAAAATTAAATAAAATAAAATAATATGAAAAAAAATTTAATTACATTAAATTAAAAAAATTAAAAATAAAGTAAAGTAAAAAAATTAAATGAGATAAAATAAAATAAATTAAAAATAAATAAAATAACACAAAATACAAAATTAAATTTAATTGAAACAAATAATAGAATTAAAATAAATTAACTTTAATTAAATTAAATTTACGTTAAAAAATAAATAAAATTATTAATTAAATAAAATAAAATAAAATAAAACAAAATAAAATAAAATAAAATAAAAAATAAAATAAAATAAATTAAAAAAATATAAAATGGAAAAAGTAGAATAAAGTAAAATTTTTTTCAGTTTCCAATTTTTTCAGTTTGTAATCCACTTTTTATTGGTATATATCAGCGTGTTTAAGCGGGATATCGATATTTTATCAAAATTATGTATACGTCGATAACATACAAAGTTCAAAATCTGCAGCATAGCAATGCAGAAAAAAAAGTTTACCTAAGGGCGAACAAAACGCTCAGGTGAACAAAGTTACGCTCCGTTGTACCCATTCGCATATGAGCTTACACATATACATATATGCATAGTTTTACATATTTTACCTAAAGAGCATTTAGTTGAATGCTAACATCTGCCTATTGGCATGAAATAAAAATATGCATACAAGTTATATACAACCATAAATATGTTTGTATTTATGAAAGCAATTACATGTGTATCTTGTTTGCAAATTGTGTGTCTAATAAATTTTGCAATATTTTGGAAATATGGAACATTTCAATGTGCTCATTAATAAATTTTGAGCAGTTGGCAGCAAATTGGTAATTTTAAAATTTCAAAGAGATTTTATTTTGCGTTCTTGTTGTGCAAGTTTATTGGTTCACTAATTTTTTGATGCCAATATGAGAGCTTCATATCATAAAATATAATGCCTTAATACAAGTATAATTTTTAATGGGAATTTCAAGTAAGTAATTAGCCTCAGAATTAAATGTTTGAGACTAAATCTCAAAGTTTCAGTACTACATATACTGCGTCTCATAACTATAGCACACATTTTTTGCACAGAACTAACTAATGATATGTTTTTGTGATACTCTTAGAGATAAAACTAAAATGTTGGAAAAGTACAGCTATTCATCATCACTCATTTCAGGCACCAATTTTTCGAATATCGCTCCTCCATTGAATTGACCGCTATAATAATTATGCAAAACAATTCCTAGATTGTGCTTATAAAATCGATTCATAACTATAGCACTCAATTCGAAAATTACTCTCTAAGAGAAAAGTAGCTTCTTAACGAACTTCTTCTTTTTAACCGGTTTATTTAACTTGACTTGACCGACCGGCCGTTGTGAACGAATTTTGTAATTAAAATTTAAGTAACTTCCCGATAAGCTACAAGCTTCAAACTTAGAATATAGTTCACAACCCGACGACAATGCAATAATAAGATAAAAAAAAACTCCGATAGGTGGCGCATGAATCGAAATATTTAAAAAAATCGTATTTGTGGCCCGGTTTTGCTCATAGTTCGAACAAATATTACATACAATCCGGTAGAAGTGAAATCAAAATACTTTGGAGTACGAAGAGGACAAGCATACGTGGCGCCGAGTCGAGTAAAGTCTTTGGAAGGATTATGTATTGAGGAGCTAGATTGTAACAAATTGTCAGAAGAAGTGTCCTTGTATAATGAGTCACCAAATGAACCAAATAGAAATTGAGAAATATAGGCAATTAATAAGATTAAAAACTTCAATATAAAAGTAATAGAAAAAAATTTTTTTAGTTAAATTGTTTTATTGGAAAGAATACTTACATTAAGTAATATAATACTAAAAGCTAGAAAATAATGAGGTAGGTCATAGGTACTAGTCATCAAATTCTTCATTAATCTAGGGCGTTGATCAGAACAATTAAATAAAAGCGTTGGGCCCGTGGAATTCTAGAAATGTGAGGTTGATTAAGGTTCAGTTGGTCTTACTGATGCATATATGAAAATATCATTTGTAGAGATATGTGCGGTTGATCATCTATAGAAATTTGACGCGGCCCATTGTGATGATTAGTACCTAGGACCTACCTAATTATTTTCTAGCTTTTTAGTATTATTTATTATTACTTAATATAAGTTTTGTTTTCAATAAAGGCCTTTAACTTAAAAAAAATTTTAATTATTTTATTTAAATAAACATTTTTCGTTTCTTTTGGGCTGCTTATATAAAGGAAGTATGTACTTAGAAACTTGTTATTTTATTTTATTTTATTGTTCTTATGCATAGCTGTGCTATGGATTGTGCTTTAAACAAATTCAAGGTCCCATTTTTAAGTGACATATGTATGTAGACATAAACTGCTGTACATATTACAAAATCCAAAAGTAAAGAGCCGTTTGCTGCGCTGAAGCCACATACGGCTTTTGTGGCTTTCAGTTTTGCGATGAATTTCAAATATTTCATTAACTAGAAACCGCTGAGCATACAAAAGCACAGAAACATATAAAAGCATACAGTAAACTTATGCACAAAATTATTTTTGCTTTCCAGTGCAGCAAAACTAAAGAGTTAACAAGCACTTACCACTTTATTTATTTTTCTATACAAATCTAGTATTTTTTGGCTTAAAGTGTACTTTAAACTTGGTTTGGGAATTGTATTTGAAACACTTCTTTCACTACAAAATACAGCGCGCAGCTTTAAAACGTTTTATTAAAAAGTACAAAGTAGAATTGTGCGCTCTTTTATTAAGCCGTTTTTACAGCCGCAATTGATGTCTGATTTAGTTTTGAAAATGTATATAAATAAAATGAAAAAGCCTTAATTACAATGTATTACAAAATAGAGCAGTCGAAATTAAAATTATAGCATCGAGTTTCCATTTTTAATAACGGGTTTCTAACACTTTGCTTTAGCACCATATATAGAATAGTGTTTGCCAAGAAATCTATTAAAATTGGAGAGTTATTCCACTGACTATGATTTCAAGTATAGTAGATATTTGCACTGATCTTTCATCGTGCTTCCATGTGAATCAAGTAAAAAGAGGCGTGCGTGCCAAAACAGAAAAGTATGCAACATTAGTACTATATGTTTTGCCAGGAATAATAACCTAACTCCTACACTTTCGCGCAGTACTAGGCGGTTATTTTTTATGTCTATATGATATGAAGGTTTTAGCGTTAGCGAAGATTAGAATTTGGGGGCTGATGTATGTAGCTTTATTAGAAATAAATAATTTAATGGGTAACAAGCGATACCAAAGAGTTATTGGTTTATTATTGGATAAATATCGATACCTAATTATTATCGCCGTGTTATCGACTTATTATCGGTTTTCTTATTGTTTCTTATCGGCTTGTTTAAGGACGGATTATAGAGTATTTCGTCGATTTTATGATAACATTCCATGAGAAATTGAGAGCTTTTTAAAATCAATCGATAATTTTTGTTGGAAAATCGATATCTTTTCTATAGCATTTCGATAATTTTCGGATAATAAATCTACAAGTTTTTAATCATATATCGATAACTTTCGAGAATAGTAGATACAGTTTTGACAGTTAATAGTTCGAGTAGCGTATTGTTCACAAACCAAAAATAATAAATCGATAATTTGTGATAATATGTCGCCAACATTTGGACACAATCGATACAATTTTCGATAATAACCCCATAACTCATCAAAAAAAAACCTGTAATTTATGATAACATTTGTTACCGATAGAAATTCATAACATTTTGATAACAAATCGACAACACGTCAATGTCTTGTTGATACAAACTTAAAATATCAAAAATTAAAAATATTCAAATTTCCTACTGCTTTTGTATTATAATAGCCTCCGAAGGATTTTAGACTGAGCTTATCTTCTAATTTTGCTTCTTTTAGTTTTCCTTCAAAGTGGTGGGACGGAACCTATTTGTTTTATGCCGACTCCGAACGGCATCTGCAAGGCAGATGAGTTTTCACTGAGAGCTTTTCATGGCACAAATACACTCGGAGTTCTTGCCAAATGATGACGAGGGGCGACCCGCTGAGAAAAAGTATCTTCTGAAAAAACTTGTTTCTTAAATTTTGTTGGTGCTTTGTCGAGGCATGAACCCAGGATCTTCGGTATCGTAGGCGGAGCACGCTACCTTCACACCACGCTTGAGTTGCTTCTCATATAATTTTATGCGTCAAACTAACAGTTGTACCCCGTAGATCTGGAAAAGCCAATCGATTTGAAAATACCGAAAACTATCGATAGTGTATTCACACTCGGTAATCTTCCAGCTCTCGTACACGGTTGGAAGCACCGGAATGTCTTCTTTTCAATACATAAAAAGTGTATTCATGGAATAAACAGAAATAAAGTCGGGGACCATTTTATGCTTCAACCTTTGGAAAAAAGGGTTTTCACCTCTCACTTAAAGGTATATGGTGAGTGTATTCCCAGATATAAACCAGCCTTGGAAATTGTGTTTCAGATGTTACACGATGCTCAAACTCTATTTATGTACTTTCAGTACCGGCTACTCCTTTGCTCTAAAAAAAATGATATGTCGAAAAGTAACAATGCTTGATTACCAAACCAAGGTGAGGCTTGGTCATTCATCCTGCAGCGAATTTTACCAATATATGTTTTTATTTTAGGAAGCATAATAAACAATAAAAGCAGATAAAAATGTACGATCCCTGTAAGTTACAATCGCGGACTAAATATATGTCAGTCCTCTATAAAGTGTCCATAAGTTCAAGTTGCTACAATTAAAAGAGTCCTCCCAGTCAACTGCCTGCCTTTCCTTACATTTGAACGCTATTTTCAAAACGGCGATCGATCGCTCGCGGATATTTAGGTCATGTTGTAGATGTCCATTGCTGTTGTAGAAAGCTTCTAACGCCAATAACCAGCAGACTCCTAACGCGCGGTACACAAACAGTTCACTACTTCTGGCGCTGCACAACAAGGAGCCTTTGGCTAGCCACTGAAATCTGTTTGGTGGTGAGTTAATAAAAGAATGTGGTAACTTGAAAAGGCCCACACCGATAAAACTGTGAGCAGATGGGGCTGCGGGCGGGTCGTCTGTCTACAACGTCTATTCCTCGCAGTGTGTGGTAACGCGCTGGGCCTGGTGCCTAACACATAAAATTACACTGCATTGAAAAACCAGCAAAAAGCCTCGAATAATATGACAATCTTTTTTGCGAAGAAATTGCAAAGGATTAATATACCACGATTTGAAAGTATATACATACCTAAGATGTGCAGTCGCCAAAGGCAAAAGACCGGCTTGAACGAAGAAGTTGATATCACTACTCTCCTAGAAATGCGTTGAATGGGCAGAAGGTGGGCCGTATAAATCAATTTTTGGAGTTTCGAAGGGACGTCGTGGCGCACGTCGACAAGCACCTCGCTACTATGAGAAGCATCGAGACCGCTTGAAGCCTACATGCGAACCAAATATTCAAACATAAATAACATCCGAGCAATACAGCAACAAGGTTCGGCGAAAAAACGAAAGGTTTCAGATTATAAAGAGAATACGAAAAGATGACAGCCTGTTAAAAAAACGAATAAATGCACAAAGTCTTCGATGGTTTTACTCATGTTATGCTCCACGCTGGAAGACGCTTCTGCACAGAAAGTATTCCTATCGATATCCATGGCAGAGGTAGGGGCAGAGGTTCTTAGAGTTGAAAAAATAGGTGGGGGGAAAATTGTTCTCCCTTGGTGCTTCAAATAGATGAGAGACATAACAACCGAGAAAAGCTGGGTAACTTTCTAGTACGTACAAAATCGCCTAGACGGTAAATTGTGATGATGATAATTTTAAAAGGCCATCATATTTTTGGAATGAACTAAAGCACCTGGTCGGATGAGCCCATTTCTCCAGATTGTATGGTGATTGTACTCTACGATATACATAAAAATGGCACAATCTTCTTAACATAGCCCTTTGTCGCGTCTGAACAGTATTCCTAACATAGTTACTTATAACCTTGGAACGTTTACGCTACAGCGAGCAGTTAAAATATCAACAAGATCATTGGTTATGTGACGTTTAAGCGAATAGATGAAGATGCTCCAGCACAGAGCACTTTGGGTTTGTGATATGTGGACGCGGCCTACAAAAACGTAGCTTATGACTCAAAAAAAAGGAAAACTACTGAGAATCTGAAGATATGCATTGTTTATGTTTAACAGCTGTTTCTCGCAATTTCTTTTTTGAGTCATAAGCCAGCTTCCCATAGCCCGGTTCACATATAATTGGAGATGGACTCGGTTTCCCAAATTTTCATTTTAGACGGCTGTTGTTGCAAAGGTGAGATCCCTGGCGCCCTCTGCTGGAGAAACGGGCCGAATTTGTGTAGATTATAGTCTGTCAAGGGGCCTTGTATATTGCCCTAAAACTATATTTAGATGTGCGTATTTTAGTAATTGTATGCTTATCCTTGTCTTAATGTTTTTTGTTTTTCCATTCAATACCAAAAAGATGTACTTGCTTTTTTCGTTTAAAAACAAACTAATATCTATATATATAAAAATGAATGTCCGTTGCTGTGAGCTTATAGAACAAAAACTATCTAGTCGATTTTGTCCAAACTTTCACATAAATTGCGTATACCTCACGCGGTGGTTTGCACCTAGGTTTGGTTGCGATCGACGCACAGGGTCTCGAGACATAGGCCAAAACGTGGACCCGGGTACCCCTAGAATATGTTATAGAATATGAAATCAAATGAAAGCTGCTGATAAGTGCTACAGTACAGGGTAGGTTCATACCTATTGGTGACTAGGGTCTCGAGATATAGGCGAAACGTGATCAGGGTAGCACTAGGATGTGTTTTACATTATAGGTATCAAATTGAAGCTGTTGATGTGTGCTTAGTACAGAGCAAGTCTTACACCGCTGGGTGACTAGGGTCCCCGAGATGTAGGGCAAAACATGGACCGGATACCCTAGAATGCGTGTGTATTATGGATATCAAATGAAGGCTGTTGCTGAGAGCTTTAAAGTAATTTCATTGTGATATTCGATTAGTCGCATCAACCTGGCAAAACTGATAAATATGCATGCGAAGCCGAAATAAAGACATGATTATTAATACTCACATACCTATTTACATACGTCCTATTCGATTTGCCTGAAATATAATATTAATGTAAGGCGCGATAACCTCCGAAGAGATCTAAGGCCGTGCTTCTCTTCCAATTTGCGTCGTGCTCCTCTATGTTGTCCCTACAAATTGGCCGGACGGGACCTACATGTTTTATGGCGACTCAGAACGGCATCTGCAAGGCAGCTGAGTTTTCCACTGAGAGCTTTTTATGACACAGATACAACCGGAGCGCTTGCCCAACACTGCCGAGGGCGAACCTGCTTAGAAAAATTTTCTTCTAATTGAAAACCTTATTTCTAAAATTTTTGATGTTGCTTTGCCCGGGGTGTGAACCCAGGGTATCGATGTGGTAGCCGGAGCACCTACCATCACACCACGGTGGCCGTCAATTTGCCTGAAATTTGTATATAAAATTTACCTATATTAGTATATACGATGTTTTTTTCCGGGAAGTAGACCAGAGACGGACTGCGACTGGGACTGAGACTGAGACTCTAAGTGGGACTTGAATTGAGACTCGGAATGGGACTGTAATAAATACATACAACCCTCTGGGACTGGCAATAAGAGATGAAGAATGAGAAAAACTTAAGAGAAGAGAAAGAGAGCAGGAGAAGGAGAAGGAGACTGAGAAAAGAGATAGAATGAGACGAAGATGGAGATAGATGAAGCGCAAATACGGGGGGACTAGTAAATACAAAGATTAGGAAAAAGTGGTAGAGGGGGGAGGGCAGAGTTAGACGGAAAAAAGCTATTAAAATATATGTAGATAGACCAAATTTAGGGCAGAACAACGTCTGCCGGGTCTGCTAGTTCTAAATAAACAAGTAAGTGAAATATTTTATTTACTACGTCATTTTACTATTGTAAATAGAGGCTTTTTTTAATGTACACAAAAGCAAGTATTTTGTAATGCTATAAATCTAATGGTATTTATAAAAGGAAGTTTTTTTATATTAATTCAAAGTTTAGAAAGTACATTAGGGTGAGCCAAGGTAGGTTAAATTGAACTGGTGGATGCATGGGAACCTCACATAGATTGAATATGTCCATAGTGCTACCAGAATTTATTTGACGACCAAACAGGAAAAATCTTAATAGGTATTCGTCTTCTTGGCAAATACTAGAAGTTTCCTAAGACCTAGCTTAATTGCTTCCTCGAGACGTGGCAACGCTGCAATGTAAGGTGAGCCAAAAAAGCATACTTTTAATGTTTTCCCTTGGCTTGTGAAAACTTTGTTGCTGCGACATCGAAAAATTAAGCTTATAAAAATGTCCTCTAAATTTTAACAGATTTTTTTTGTTTTTGCAGTTATTTAGGCCAAAAAGTTTCATTTGATTTGAAAGGGTTTGTAAAAGTGATTGGAAAAATTTTCACTTATAACTTAAAATAGTTTTATTTGGTTTGAAAAAATTTAATTCGATTTTAAAAAAGTACCATCTATTTGAAAAAGTTTTATCTGTCCTGAAAATGCTATATCTACTTTTTATTTTCCCCTTTTGTTGCATTGCCTCGATGCTCTGGGATGTGTCTGACGATTGCAAAATTGCAGCTCAATGGTAAGGTTTTGTTGAACTAGACCGACAAATTAAGACCTGCACATAGACTGAATGTGTCCATAGTATTATCAGAAGTTGTTTGACGACCAACGGAAAAATTCCAACTAGGCACCAGCACTTATGCTATAGAATAACGCCGCGCCCTCTTTTTAAATGCTAGATATTTTCAAATCTGGCGTACTTGCTGTCTCGGGATCTAGCTCCCATAGTTGCTGGAGCCATAACTTGCGAGCTCAGGACACGAACATAAGACGTACGCAACAGTTTCTTCCTGCAACTCGCACTTCCTACACCTACGTTACTAACCGAGGCCTAAATTATAAGCATGTGACGACAGAAGGCAGTGTCCAGTTATATGCCTATCGTAAGCCTTAAGTCTACGCTCTTTAGAGATATGAGCAACTTTGTAAGTTTACGTCGTATCATTTGCACATGACCTAAGAAATTTTGCAGCCGCTCGCTTTCGTGCACGCCTTTCATGCTCAATGGATCATATGTAACTCATGTCTCCTTGGATTTCTCTCAAACGGTAGTAGGAGCGCTAGGCTCCACGTGCATCCTAGCATCCTCTTGCTCGCATACAGGACACGAAGGCTTTCTTCGGCCTCTCTCCCACAAGGAGTATCCACGTCCACTTACTGTTTTGTATAGTTCCTAGATTTTTTGCGCCAAGTATACTTTTCTGCAAGTCTTAGGTTTAGCCCAATTAGGGACCTTATATTCCCTAGTAAATAATACTATAACGCTTTATTCTCCAATAGCAGCTAACCCGCTTTCTGATGTTCAGGCATGTACATCCTGAAGCCCATCATCCATCAGGGAAGCTAATTGTTGGTCACATCTGCCACTTATGATGACAGAATTTTATCTGCTTACGCCGTGAAGGAGACTGGCTCTCTGTCCACCGCCTTAGCAATAGGTTGATGACCAAGGGAAAGTCTCTTAAAAATTGAAAAGCGAAATTGCATCCGAAACATACAACATAATACAGGCTCTAAACCAATGGGCAAAGGTTCAGATCTTTAGTTTATAAGCAAGTTACTTAAACCCAGATATAAAAATTCTTAATCTCGCCTAGGGGAAGCTTTTTCTCTTTTTTGTTGGATTGTCATGGCGCCCTGAACCAAGTGTAAGGTTTCAAGTTTCGAGGCCAATTAGAAGTTATTTAAAATTTCTCACTGTTCTATACGCCACCTACCAACAGTTTTTCCCTCGCGTTGCATTGTCACCTGATTCTGAAGCATGTTATAAGTTTCAAGACCCTACCTCTACGGAAGTTACTCAAAACGATTGCAAGATCATCTAATTTGATACTGAAATTCGCTGACAAACATAAAAGCGACTGACTTAATATAAAAGAAGTAAAAATATCAAATGAATATTAAACACCCTAATTTAAATAGTACTTGCTTTTGCTGACCTTTTGTCTAATAAACATATGAAAAAAATAAAATAAGTAATTGGCGCGATCTAACTCCGAATAAATTTAGGCCGAGCTTCTCTTCCAATTTGCATCGTGCTGTGATGGTAACGTGGTGTGATGGTAGCGTGCTCCGCCTACCACACCGTATGCCCTGGGTTCAAACCCCGGGCAAAGCAACATCAAAATTTTAGAAATAAGATTTTTCAATTAGAAGAATATTTTTCTAAGCGGAGTCGCCCCTCGGCAGTGTTTGGCAAGCGCTCCGGGTGTATTTCTGCCATGAAAAGCTCTCAGTGAAAACTCATCGCCTTGCAGATGCCGTTCGGAGTCGGCATAAAACATGTAGGTCCCGTCCGGCCAATTTGTAGGGAAAATCAAGAGGAGCACGACGCAAATTGGAAGAGAAGCTCGGCCTTAGATCTCTTCGGAGGTTATCGCGCCTTACATTTATTATTTTTTTTATTTTCTTTTAATTTTTCCTACAGATTGGTGGAATGAGACCTACATTTTTTCGCTAAAAAACTCTAATTAAACAAAAATATTTTTCTAATTTTTTGATGTTAATTTACCCGGGGTTGAACCAAGGACCATCGGTGTAGTGGGCGGAGCACGCTACCAACACACCACGGCGGCCATAAATATATGAACGTGTTTATTTAGGTTTTTGTTTTTACACAAAACAAGTGGCTAAGCGAATAAACAGATGAGCCGACAGCTAAATAAATATTTGAATAAACTATTTTGTTTTAGCTACACTGCGAAAGATTTCCATGCATCTTTATATATTTATATTATTTTATATATATTTGTAGAAATATATACATTTCTTCTGTACGTGTGTTTGGACTGAGCTCCCCGAATCTACTGGACTGATTTAAATGAATGTTGTGTGTATGTGTTCCAGAGGATTTAGGGATGCTCTAGATTCACAATTTGGTCTGGGAAGTGGACCAGGTACCGATCTATTCAAAAAAAATCTAGAGTTTGCTTGACTACCAGGAGGTTTTCTTGCCTGTGAGCTATGATTCGCGGCAGATAGAGTTTTAAGCTTCAGAAAATTAACCGGTTGAAGCCGCTAACTCTATTCTCTAGCTCAATCTCAATATAACTTGTGCTTCTGTTTCTTCTATCTATAATAGCAAGATTTTCCTCGACTATATACCTGAATGTGTCGCATTTTGTATTCCTGGGGTTTCTGTTGGGCGGTATATCTGCTGGAACAACTGAATAATAAGATGGTCTGACATGGAGTGTTCAGGGGAAACCTCCCATTCCGAGACTAGCTCAGCGGACAGATCGTTACCCAGCGTAATGTCTAGGACTTCGCCCCTTGAACTAGTGATGTAGGTTGGTGACTCCCCAACGTTGTATATTGGAAGCAATAGTAAATTCAAGAACACAATCAACCCTCGAATTGGTATCAGTACTATTATATACTACGTGGTGCGCATTGGCGTCGCATCCTATGATCAAAGTAGTTTTGCTCTTCTGCAGTAGTGCGCTCATTGCTTTGCTCTCTATGGAGGGATCTAGTGCTTGTCTTCCGCAAAATAAATCAATAGAGTTAAGCGATTCGCTTAAAAATTCGGCACAGGGATACCCTTTGACCAAGATAATATTTTAGAAACTCCGGGAAGTGGACCAGGGGCGGACCTATTCTAAATAAAAATAGTATATATGCGATTTGCTTGAAAATTGGTATAGGCGTACTTCCGTGACTATATCCATATGGACCAGGGACCGACCTATTCCAAAAAGTCCAATTGTACTAAATCTTTTTTATGGATCGATTTTTTTGAGATTTGGTAAGGGGGTACATCTTTGTCAAGGAAACCTTATTTCTGGTGCGATACGCCAGAGCTTTGGTACAGGGGTTCTTTTTGGACAAATCGTATTTATGGGTGTACCTCCTTGACTAGCTTATTATTTGAGAAACATTTGATAGGAACCAGGGAAGGAATAGCGATGAATAAAAATTGAGGCAAGTTAAGGGAGAAGAATTTAACAGGAGTAAAAGAGAGAAAATTAGAGAAACTGAATGGGGAACGATCAGAGAAAGGGACAGGAATCAAACATTTAGAGAAGCAGGGAGAGGCAGGACTTTACAAAAAAAGTTTTGTTTTTAGAAGTTACAGTGTGACAAAGTGTTAGTGGAAGTAGGAGTTGGTGTGATAGTATGGATAGTAGTGGAAGTGGCTGTATAAGTAGGAGTTGGAGTGGGTGTGGGAGCGGAAGCGGTAATGAGAGTGGACGGGAGAGTGGGAGTAAAAGTGGGAGTGGGAATGTTATTGGGAACAGGAGTTGGTGCGAGAATAGGTATGGAAGTGAAAGTGGTAGTATTAGTAGGAATGTGAACGGAAGATTGGGAGCGGTAGTTGGAGTGGTCATGAATTCGGTAGTAGGAGGAAGATAAAT
>JARSSU010047696.1:0-25532 GCA_029619165.1 Eurosta solidaginis
ACTGCAGAACAGCGATACCCACAGATGGACAAAAAGGCACTGGCAATAGTATGGGCAGTTCAGAAATTTTTCAAATATTTGTACGCGCGTCATTTCACGCTAATCACAGATCATAAACCGTTGTCACAAATTTTACAACCAGACAAGTCTCTACCAGTACTTTGCATTAGCAGAATGGCTAATTACGCAGACTTTCTGAGTAGATTTGATTTCGAAGTGGTGTATAAAAATTCAAAGGCAAACGCTAACGCCGACTATCTTTCACGGGCCCACCCTCTACGACAGCAACCAGTACAGGTGGGACATGTGCGGCAGGCATATACGGATAATCCAGACGAATACGACGAGTTCGACAACTTTGTGATTCGCCAAATCAACCAATTACCATTAAGATCCGACAAAATTGCAAACGAATCCAGAAAAGACGAGCGACTGGGTAAAATAATTAAACTGCTGGAAACAGGTCAATGCTTGAAGAGAACAGGATACAAGTCCCCAGAAGTGAGTTACAAGCTATCGTCAGGATGTTTGATGTTCGAGCATCGCGTCGTCATTCCACCAAAGTACAGAGCCAAACTGCTTGACAATTTACACACATCACACCTAGGGATTGTCAAGATGAAAGGAATCGCCCGCTCATTCATATACTGGCCGGGCATTGACAATGATATCGAGAACATGGCGAACAAATGCGAATCATGTGCAAAACAGGCAAACAAACCCGGGAAAAGTGGCGATCATCATTGGGAGTATCCCAAGGGACCGTGGGAACGCATTCATATTGACTATGCGGGGCCGTTCGAAGGAGCAATGCTACTGATAATCTCGGATGCGTATAGCAAGTGGTTAGAGGTGAAAATCACTAAATCAATTACGGCGGCCGCGACAATTACTTTGCTGGACGACGTATTTGCGGCTTATGGCGTTCCTCAAACGGTTGTATCTGATAATGGAACAAATTTCACGTCCGCGGAATTTAACAACTTCCTGACTACAGTCGGTGTTAAATATCACAAATACTCAGCACCGTATCACCCGGCAACTAACGGACAAGCAGAGCGAAGCGTACAGACGGTCAAGAACGCATTGAAAGCAATGGGTACCACGAATAGTTCTTTGCAGGAAAACATAAACGAATTCTTGAGACAGTACAAAAATGCACCACATTCGACAACAGGCACCTCGCCAGCACTATTGTTTATGGGGCGGCAGCTACGAACACGATTGGACTTGATTCGACCAGAGGAAATCTCGAGGAAAGTAGAGGAAAAACAATACATGCATCTCAAGAAAAAGGGAAGAGAGTTCAAGGTAAATCAAAACGTATACTTCCTGTCGGGTAACCCGCGAATTTCTAAGTGGCTCAAAGGAACAATACACGCCCGTCTAGGGGATCTTCACTATCAAATACAATTCAATGGGAAAATGATAAAAAGACATGTAGACCAAATACGGAAGTCACACGCGGGGCCCGATAAAGCAACACCGGAAGTGAATCATCATGAAACGAGGGTTGCAGCTAAAGAGAACGGCACAGCTGCATCGGGTATAGTAGAAAACCACGAAGAAGTCGAAACACCCATAGAATCACCACAAAATATATCATTGGGATCAGAAGAAGATTTGGAAGGGTTCTCTACTCCCAACACTACAATAATACAGGACGATACACCGCCATCGCATTCAACACCAGCACGGCAGGCGACACCGGAAAGAGATCCGGAACTAAGCGAGACGCCGGCAGCCCCTCGGCGGTCGACCAGACAAAGGAAACCGAGAGTTCCATTCTCACCTTAACTCCTGCAGAGGAAGGAAAAATGTTATGTATGAAACGAAGTGGTAACGCCACACACTGAATTAATTTACTATCATTTTGGCAACTCTGTGCTTTCATAGCTTATTCTGTTTAGTTTATCTTTAGTATTAACTCAACACATTTTATATTGAAATGTTCATATTCACTCATATTAAATAAACTTAGTAAATATACATACACAAAATTAGCAACAAAATTTTTAATTTCCGTCACATGTCACAACTAAAATTGGTAATAGTCTAGTTGAGGGGTCGAATGCTAATACGCTACCAAAAATATCTAGAGAGGTGTCTTGACAACAGCATTAATAATCCGAAGGCGGAAAATAAAAATATTAACGCGTTCAAAAGATATTAACGAAAACCCGAAAAAAGACCCGCGGGTACCTCCGAAAGCGGGGGTCGGATCCATAGTATTTTTGCGCAGAACACCTTTCGGCGTTGGCGGCCTTCGGCCGAGCTTATAAAAAATAACCCTGGGCTACGCCATGCCACGTCCGGGTGTGTGGTTTAACCGTAGCTACCGCCACGGTGATGCACAATTTTTTTGTGGGTACAAAACACAACAACAACCACATGGAAATCGCCAATTTCAAATGCAAATATCTCCGGACAGAGATACAATTTTTCTTTTCCGCCATCGGATTATTGTTCTCGAGATTAATACGCGTTGTTTGACACCTCTCTCGATATTTTTGGAAGCGTATTAGCAGTCGACCCCTCAACTAGACTATTACCCGGGGGTCGGATCCATAGTATTTTTGCGCAGAACACCACGGTGATGCACAATTTTTTTTGGGGGTACAAACACAACAACAACCACATGGAAATCGCCAACTTCAAATGCAAATATCTCCGGACAGAGATAAAATTTTTCTTTTCCGCCTTCGGATTATTGTTCTCGAGATTAATACGCGTCGTTTGACACCTCTCTCGATATTTTTGGTATCGTATTAGCAGTCGACCCCTCAACTAGACTATTACCCAAGTTTTTACGTGACAAGTACTAGACTAGTACGGTCTCGGATGTTGCGTTTCCGCCCTGGTTAGAAATTAAGAACACCCCAGGGAGCATTTGAAGAAATCTCACACCTACACCCAAGAATTCAGCCGCTTCAAGCTAAATTCCATAAATGTGCCTTCAGAGTCATCCATAAAGTGAAGGTAGTATTGTGCAGATTAATGCCCGGCGAGGTCCGGAACTCGCAGTTGAGGAAATATAACTTCCCATATAGAAACTTGTCACACATAACATCGATCTGGATACTGTAATAGGTTAAAACTCTTATCCAGCATCAACCCTACATATGAAATGTATTTTATAATAATAATAATAATAAACCCAACGGATTAATACCCTCCAAAGCCCGCCCAACCGACACGAGGGGCGCATCCGCATGACGCACGGATTTGTTTTTGTTTTTGCCGAGTTGTTGATAGGCGGAGGTTTGTTAAGCGTCGAGATCTAAAACTGCTCAGCTACAGAATAAAAATCATCAGCTGAGTATTATATACATAACAGTAGAAAATTATACATATAGTAAATTGTTAAATAAGTTAAGGATTTAGCATATAAAGATTTTTATTTTTTTTTATTTTTATTTTGTTACGAGTTAAGATAGGATAGGACAGTTTTCCTTATAGTAAAAAGTGAATCTGTTATATCAAATGAATTCGAGTGAGAGTTAAAATCATAACACAAACACCGGAAAGGTTCATTTAATTCGAAGTTAGTTCTACACTGCCTCAAAAGAAGAGGTTTGTAATGTCTTGACGCTCGTGATGGGACATTGAAGTTTACTTCGTTCAAAAGAAAGGGGCTAGAAATTAGTCCATTCAGTAGTTTAGCCATAAATAATACTCCTAGCATTTCTCTACGGCTAGCGAGAGTTGGAAGATTGATAAGCCTTAACCGACTAGTATAAGGTGGAAGATTATACGCAGAGTCCCAATGAAAATTCCTTAAAGAAAAAAGTAAAAATTGCTTCTGTATTGACTCAAGCCTATCTGCATGAACTTGATATCGCGGATTCCAGACTACTGATCCGTATTCTAGTATCGGCCTAACTAATGTGGTAAAAAGGGCGTTGGTTACATAAGGGTCACTAAATTCTTTAGACCTACTCTTCACGAATGATAGAACACCTCTAGCCTTATTGGCAGTAGTCGTAATATGAAGGTTGAAACTATGTTTAGCATCCATCGTAACTCCCAAGTCAACAAAATAATTTACTGATGCAAGACAAAAATTATCAATTACGTAAGAGGCTGCTGGCAAAGATCTCCGAGAGAAGCACATGAACTTACATTTATTGATGTTCAGCGGCATTAAATTCGCGTTGCACAAAGCAACTAAGCAGTTTAAATCCGCTTGAAGCAATGGACGTTCTTCAATAGAATCATAAGACCTAAAAAGTTTTACATCATCAGCATACATTAAAATTTTGGAATATTTTATTATGGTACAGATATCATTAATAAATTGCAAGAACAGAATTGGACCGAGATGACTGCCCCGTGGGACGCCAGAGGGAACATTAATGACCTCTGAAAGAGTATTTTTAAAAATTACTTGTTGCGTTCTACCGCAGAGATAAGAAGATATCCACTGACTGAGACCTGGTTGGAAACCAAGTCGATCCAGCTTGTGGATAAGCAATGAATGGGAAACTTTGTCAAATGCTTTACTGAAATCAATGTAAATAACATCGGTGTGAAGATTTTCTCTAAATCCATTAGAAACATGCGTTGTGAATTCAAGTAGGTTGGTAATGGTAGATTTGCCTCTATAGAATCCATGTTGAGAGTTTGCAATCAATGCAGAAATGGAAAATGTTAGCTGATTAGTAACAATGGCTTCAAACAACTTTGGGATGGCAGACAATTTTGCAATTCCTCGATAATTTTCTACACATGACCTACTGCCGTTTTTGTGGAGGGGTATTAGAAAAGATTCCTTCCAAGCAAAAGGAAAAACTCCATGTTTTAGGGACATGTTGAATAAATCAGTTAGGGGCAGATAAATGTGTTCTGCACATCTTTTGAGAAAACATGTGGGAATTAGATCAGGACCGTATTTATAAGATTCCTTCAAAGAAGTTAAATATGTAAGAACCTCTTCTGGAGATATTGATGGAATATTAATTGCGTTAAGTGAGTCAAGTTCATACGGGTATTCACTAAACAAAGAAATTAATTCAGCGGAATAGTTAGATTTGAAAAATTGTGCAAATAAATTAGCAATAACTTGATCGTCGCTAGAGAAATCATCACGGTATTTCATACCAGAAGGAAAGCCTTTAACCCTACGTTTAGAGTTCACGAAATTATAGAAAGCTTTCGGATTGCAAGTTATTTTCTTTTTCATGGCACAGAGATAGGTATTGTAACACTTTTTATTTAGTTCAAAATATTTATGACGCAATATAGAGTACTTCAAGTAGTCGGAGTGTGACCCCGTCTTCTTGTACAGCTTGAAGGAACGCGTTTTTTGTTTTTTAAAGATTTCAGTTCTTTGGTGTACCATATTTGGACTAGTTCAGTGAAAGCATGTAATGTTACATGACACCAATCGCAGCGGGTTAGGCGGTCAGAATATACCCGCGGTAGGTATGCCTGTCGTAAGAGGCGACTAAAATATCAGAATCGGAGTTGTGTAACGCAACCCTATCAGGTTGCCAGCGCAATATATAGCTTCTCCAAACCCAATTGTCAACCTCACCTATTCGCGGAGAATCCTGTTTCACTAACAGACTTGGCTCTGGCGACCCCATGCTCCTCATGAAACTTGAGGGTGGAAGAGGGATGGCCTGAAGGTTTAACGTGGCCATATAAATCGTTCCCGAGATGGTCGGGCTAGCACCTTAATGTTGATGTGTTACCGGAGCGTACCTGATCTGTATCCGGCAAAGGACCATTACATCGATAACACTCCCAAAGCCTTCGGGGTGCAACCTTATCGCTACAACAACAACAACAACACCAATTGCAATGTGGAAGCAGCGCCTCTAACACTCATGTTTCTTTAGTCTTATCCTGTTGAAGACGCAAGCTTCCCTGAGCTTACGTTAGAGGATATCAATGTCAGTTTTTGAGTAATCTCATTTTTTTCAACGCTGTATTTTTTGTTCTTTTTGCAATGTATATCATGAAACCCATAGCTTTCGTTCTCAATATCGTCATTTCAATCGTTGGACCCCTAAATACTCAATAATTTTAAATTTTTTGAGATTTTTAACGACTTAAGTATATGCAAAAGTAATTAGTGGTAAAATTAACACGACCCTCAAATCTCTCCGGTATATCCTCTCCAACCATAGGATGGTTAGACGAAACAAAAAGCCATCCTTACACACTTCAGATCAAGAGCCAAGTATACATTTAGTTATTTATATTTATTCTTAAAAACGCGTAGAATCATACAGATTTTTCTTTATAATTCTAATGTTTACAATTTTCAGAAGTTGTGTAATTTTCTTTATATGTATATTTTTTTTATAAAATAATTGTAATTAATTGTTATTATGCTGATAAAATATTAAGTTCATTGTTTTATTATAATTTTTGTTTTTATGTTACTGTTATACATTAAAAATGTATATTGCCTTTAAGATATCTACAGCATGTCGCTAGGATAGATCCATAGATGTCCCTTATTTCATATTTTAAAGGTCAAATTGAAAAATCATCAAAATTGATAAATTGTTTTAGTTAGAATTTATCGAAACTCTAAATAAGCCAACAATTTTTGGTGTGATTTTTATATACTATTTACGAATATTTTGCTTTTTTATAAGGTCGGAAACATTAAATTTGGTACGAAATTAAGCCAAATGAATCTTAAAATTAAGAAAAAAAGAGTTTTCAATACACCCTTTTCCAGTTTAAATTCAGAAAATTACAATTCAAGTTCTGAATTTCCAATTTAAGTTAAGAAAATTACAATTCAAGTTCAGAAAATTACAATTCAAGTTCAGAAAATTACAATTCAAGTTCAGAATTTTCATTTCAAGTTCAGAAAATTACAATTCAAGTTCAGAAAATTACAACTCAAGTTCAGAAAATTACAATTCAAGTTCAGAAAATTACATTTCAAGTTCAGAAAATTACAATTCAAGTTCAGAAAGTTTATCATTAATTGTTTCTTTCATGCAATGGAAATTAAAGTGTGTAAGATGGTAAATGTTAGCGCTAATAATTTGATACAAGGATACGAAGGCCTACTATATGTTAAGGAAGCATTGGACTTCTTAGCTCACTTAAATCAATTTTGCTCACATGAAGGAGATAGCTAAGAAAAAACCCTTTCCTCTCTTCTCTCTCCTCTCCTCTCATAAGAGGTCAGTTACAAGGGCATCCAGCTATAATCTAAAGGTAACAAGCATTGATCTGCATTGAGTATGACAGCAGTGATATGGAGAAAACTTGGGGTACAGTATATCCAAGCACCCATTGTCAACGAAGCATCTACACTTCCGCAAATAACATATAACTACTAGATTATGTACATATGTAGTATGAATTGGCATAACTTTAAAAAAACAACAGCCTATTTAAAATTTTCTACATTTGAATTGCAATTTTCTGAACTTGAAATGCAGTTTTCTGAACTTGAATTGTAATTTTCTGAACTTGATGTAATTTTCTGAAATTGAAATGAAAATTCTGAACTTGAATTGTGAATTTCTGAACTTGAATTGTAATTTTCTGAATTTAAATTGGAATTTCTTAACTTGAATTCTAAATTTCTGAATTTGAATTGTAAATTTCTTAATTTACATTGGAAATTCTGAACTTAAATTGTAATTTTCTGAACTTGAATTGCAAGTTCTTGAACTTGAATTGTAAATTTCTGAACTTAAATTGGAAAGGTGTAGAAAAAGTAATATTAAAACACTAGTGGAACTTGCGCAAATATACTGTTGCTGCTCTTGCTGTTACGTTTGTACGCATAAACCGATCATTAATAAACGGAGACACCTTTTCATTTTTCATTAAAGTATGTTCGTTTTGTTATCAAAATTAAAATTACTCATCACTGTCGCCATAATAAACCCTGAAATAAAAAATTTATATTAAAATCATTTTTTATTTTGTCGTTTTTTTAATAATACTAACTACCTCTTTTTTGAGACTGCGCGCTTTGATTTGCGTCCAATTGGGTTAGAATAGTTTGTACGTGGCAATGATTCATTCACGAGCCGTTTAGTCTTTTTCGGCTCTTCGCGTAGCTCTTTGAATGATACATTCTCTTGTGATTTCATACGTTTCATAAATTTATCGATAATTTCATCACATGACAAATTTACTTCTGGCTCCCAAGTGTCATGTTTCGGTCCGAAACCCTTCCAACGTATACGAAAAACGCGTTGATTTTTCTCTTCAGCATAATCTATAATCTTATCGACTTCCCATTCTTTGTTCGGATCAACACCTGATGTTCCCTTAGCTGCACGTACACCCTTCTTAGTAACTGTTGCACTCTTCTTATCGGTTTTGCTAGCGGTTTCTAAAAAATTAAGTATTATGTAAGATAATATGAGGCATTACATGCCAACGCGGTCACTTTTGTTATTGTTGTTGTTGTACCAGTGAAGGATGTTAGAGTCGTTGGTTCCACATTACAATTGAAAATATGGTTGAATTCATATGGGGACACGTTAAAAGCGGGACATACATTGGGTATATCGGGGTCGATTCTGGATAAGTAAGAGTTTAACCTATTACAGTATCCAGATCGACCAACTGTGAGTTCCGGGAATTTGTCTTTAAGAATGGGCATCCCTGGCATAGTAGTCCGACGACTTTGTGGATATATCTGAGGGCCTTTTCATGCTCCTTTTCTTCGTACGGCTGAATTACTAAATGCCGGATTTTTTCATAGTCCTTACGGAGATGATTTCTTAAGTTCTCCAGTTCATGTATGCAGTTTCCTCTAGTGTATTTCTTTTAGGCTTGGCAACCATATCAGGGACGCGCAGCATACAAGCGGCACGCCTATTGCTTTAAAAGTGGTATATAAGAGCGTTTCTTTACTTTTGCCCCAAGTGCTGCCCTCAAGAGACTTGAGGATTTTCTTACGGCTCTGGACTTAGGTACAATTGCGGTTGCATGCTCGCCAAAATGTGGATCTTTATCGAACGCCATAACCAATATTTTGGATGTAATACAGTAGCGTGGTACGGTACCGGTACGTTCCGGTAACAAGCACCAGTACTAGCCCGACCATATCGGGAACGATTTGGTATGACCACATGAAACCTTCTAAGCCATCCCGCCCTCCCATTCCTCAGATCCATAAGGAACTTGGGGTCGCCAGAGCCTGGCTGTTAAAAAAACAGGATTCGCCACGGGTAGGTGAGGTTGACAATTGGGTTTGAGAATATATATTGCGCTGGCAACCCCTTGAAAGGGTTGCGCTACACAACCCCTTTAATCAATTTGGTATTTTGGTTGTCTTTCAAGTCGGACATATCTGCCGCGGGTATAAGCTCCCTAACACGCTGGGGTGTAGCGTAGCCATGTTGTTGTTGGTGTAGCGATAAGGTTACTCCCCGATGGCTTTGGGGAGTGTTATCGATGTGATGGGCCTTTGCCGGATATAGATCGGGTACGCTCCGGTAACACAGCACCATTAAGGTGGTAGCCCGACCATCTCGGGAACGATTTATATGGCCACATTAAACCTGCCATCCCTCCTTCCCCACCCCCAAGTTCCATGAGGAGCTTGAGGTCACGTAGCCATTGACGTGGACGTTCAATATGGTCGACATTTGCCATGTCCTCGTTGTAAACAAGGTCGTCGAAGATTTGATCTGTGACAGTGTCAGATTTCGCTAGGTGAATAAACTTAACTTTAAGGAATAGGGACAGAGTCGTTGAATTTATAGCATAGCCCATCGATGGATGGGCCTAGACCTTTTGCCATTATAGTGCAGTCATCGACGTTGTTTTTGTTGCTGTTGTTGTTGTAGCGATAAGGTTGCTCCCCGAAGGCTTTAGGGAGTGTTATCGATGTGATGGTCCTTTGCCGGATACAGATCCGGCACGCTCCGGTAACACAGCACCATTAAGGTGCTAGCCCGACCATCTCGGGAACGATTTATGTCACCACGTTAAACCTTCAGGCCATCCTTCCCTCCCCACCCCCAACTTCCATGACGAGCTTGGGGTCGCCAGAGCCTCGTCTGTTAGTGAAACAGGATTCGCCGCGGATAGGTGAGGTTGACAATGGGGTTTGGAGAAGCTATATATT
This sequence comes from Eurosta solidaginis, assembly GCA_029619165.1. Taxonomy (NCBI): domain Eukaryota; kingdom Metazoa; phylum Arthropoda; class Insecta; order Diptera; family Tephritidae; genus Eurosta; species Eurosta solidaginis. The sequence continues at coordinate 10,070 of JARSSU010047696.1, forward strand.
GCGCTGGCAACCTGAAGGGTTGCGCTACACAACCCTTGAATCTGGTATTTTAGTCGCCTCTTACGACAGGCATATCTACCGCGGGTATATTCTGACCCCCTAACCTGCTGCCAGTCATCGACGTAGGACACAATGGTGACTCCTTCTGGTAGGGAAAGGAGCTTCGATATGTAAAAGTTAAACAAAAGTGGGGATACGACACCAAGTTGTGTAATTCTGATGGGTTTTGATGTTACGTTCCTGAACTGCACCGATACCTGTCGACCACACAGATAATTTGAGCCCTTCCAAGTTTTGAAGTAAGTGCTGTAGTTGATTGGTGACTACTGGTGAAAGAAGAGATATTGGTACAAATGAGGCTTCTACGTTAGCTGGTTTCCCTGGCTTTAGTAGCGGCACAAGCCTCGCTATTTTCCATTTTACAGGGATGACAGGAGTGCACAGACAGGTTGAAGAAAACGCCATAGATATTTTAATCCGGTCACTTTCGTCAAGGAGTGTGTTTAACTTGTGTTACTCCTCGTGTCCCAATGACACGTGAACTAGATACGGATAGAGATTTAACATGCAAATGCAACAACAATGTGAACCATATGGTCATTGGAACACGAGAGCTATTAACTTTAGTGCCCCGTAACTGGATAACGTCGTTAGTTAACGAGTCTTGGAATTTTGATGAAATTTGGTAGGATTGATGGTAATGGGGGCACAAACATGTATGTGGAATTTTCTCCAATGACATTTTTTTGACACCCATTTCATCAAAATCCCAAATTTCGTTAACAAAAGTGGCCGCGTTGATATTACACCAACATGGGCGGCAATGAAAAATGTACCTTATTATTATATTTTTCAATTATATCTGGACAAGATAGAGTATCTTCGGGTTCCCAGGTATCATCATCCTTAGTATAGCCCTTCCAACGTATTAAATAATAAGTCATACCATGTTCCACTTTATGACCCACTATATCCTTTACCTAAGACGACAAACATAGAAATAATCGTTTAGTGCGATACACTTTAAACTTATGATTCTATAAACAAAAATGATAGAACTTTACAACGACCTTAGTACTCGTATTTAATAATAGCTTTAACCGGGTTTGACTTATAGCGTATAAAACTCTAAAAAATAAATACATGGGGAGGCTGTGCGCCTTCCTATTTCGAAAAAAGGTGTGGCTATCGTCCGACTTCATTCTCAGCTATGTATGTACGAATAAAACGAAATTCCTTGCCTTTCTTTTAAATGCATCTGATAGCACACCTTTGGGTGCGGGACGTTCGCGTGACTCGATTTCTTAATTAATTAAGCAATAAAAATTTTTGAATTAATCCCGATGCCTGGCGTTTTGTTGAAAACTAAAAAATATTATGAGAAGATATTTTGAAAAAAACGAAAAAGTCATATATGCATATATGTAATACTCCTATATTGCTACAAAAGGCTAGGTACATTCCCAAACATCAGAGTGCCGATATATTGTTGTTTAAACGTTTTTGCTTTTGTATTCAATATAGGAGTATTTGTAGCAATATAGGAGTATTACATATGTATATGGAAAAAGTACACCGAATCCCTTCGAAACCGGGGGTCGGATTTATAGTATTTTTGCGCGGCCGCGTGTAATAATTTACAACAGGGGCGACTGCTAACACGCGTCCAAGGCACAGTGTAAGTTTTTTCACTTTTAGGATGCCAAAAGTCCAAAAAACAATGTTCTCCAATCTCAAAAATGTTTTGACATGCAACAGTATAATAACCAAATGCTAAGAAAATGTATACACAGCAAAGTAAAAAACCCATGATCACCATGATAAGCATTATGAAACTTGGATAATTGAAACAAGTGTAAAAATCATTTCACAGTCCAAAATTGTTGACCAATTCTGTGGCCACGTGGTAGATTTTTCGATAACTGTTTTGACTTCAAACTATTTTATTTAACATACTTGGCTAGTTTATAACAGCATTGGTAAGTCTCAGCCATGTACGCATTTTTTATACCTTTCATGAAAATGAAATGGTATATTAATTTCGTCACGAAACCGAAAATTGTAAGTCCTTAAAGGAAAATAGATAGACCCACCATTAAGTATACCGAAATAATCAGGTTGAAGAGCTGAGTTGATTTAGCCATGTCCGTCTGTCCGTCTGTCTGTTTGTATGCAAACTAGTCCCTCAATTTTTGAGATATCTTGATAAAATTTGGTGAGCGGGTGTATTTGGGTGTCCGATTAGACATTTGTCGGAACCGACCGGATCGGACCACTATAGCATATATCCTCCATACAACCGATTTTTCAGAAAAAGAGGATTTTTGTAATATCTTACCCAATTTAACAGATTGAAGCTTCAAACTTCACCATATACTTTCGTATATTGCACGTATTGTTGCCTGAAAAAATTGATGAGATCGGTCGTATATATAGTATATATCCCCCACAACCGATTGTTCAGATAAGGAACTTTTCGTAATTACTGCCCTATTTTAAGAGCTAGAGGCTTCAAATTTCAACGAATACTTACGTATATAGCATATATTGTTGTCTGAAAAAATCATAAAGATCGGTGGTATATATAGTATATATATGGTGGTATATATAGTATATATATATATATATATATTTTTCGCAAATTTTAGCCCCATTTTAACAGCTAGAAGCTTCAAATTTCACCGAATACTTACGTATATAGCATATATTGTTGTCTGAAAAAATCATAGAGATCGGTTGTATATATAGTATATATCTCATACAACCGATTGTTCAGATAAGAAACTTTTCGCAATTTCTACCCCATTTTAACAGCTATAAGCTTCAAATTTCACCGATTGCTTACGTACATATATAGCATATATTGTTGTCTGCAAAAATCATAGAGATCGGTTGTATATATAGTATATATCTCATACAACCGATTGTTCAGATAAGAAACTTTTCGCAATTTCTACCCCATTTTAACAGCTATAAGCTTCAAATTTCACCGATTGCTTACGTATATAGCATATATTGTTGTCTGAAAAAATCATAGAGATCGGTTGTATATATAGTATATATCTCATACAACCGATTGTTCAGATAAGAAATTTTACGCAATTTCTACCCCATTTTAACAGCTATAAGCTTCAAATTTCACCGATTGCTTACGTATATAGCATATATTGTTGTCTGAAAAAATCATAGAGATCGGTTGTATATATAGTATATATCTCATACAACCGATTGTTCAGATAAGAAACTTTGCGCAATTTCTGCCCCGTTTTAACAGCTGCAAGCTTCAAATTTCACAAAATGCTTACGTATGTAGCATATATTGTTGTGGCTGAAAAAATCATAGAGATCGGTGGTATATATATTATATACTTCATATAAACTGTCATTTTTGCCCCTTTTTTACGGCTAGAAGCTTCAAAATTCATCAAATTTCATCAAATAATTACGTTTACGTCATATATTTTTGAAAGACGTGATTCGTACTCATAGTTTTTACATGCAGACCACAAAAAACGTGAAGCTTTGCATCCTCACACAGATTACCTACCTATTTTTATACCTTTCATGAAAATGAAATGGTATATTAATTTCGTCACGAAACCGAAAATTGTAAGTCCTTAAAGGAAAATAGATAGACCCACCATTAAGTATACCGAAATAATCAGGTTGAAGAGCTGAGTTGATTTAGCCATGTCCGTCTGTCCGTCTGTCCGTCTGTCTGTTTGTATGCAAACTAGTCCCTCAATTTTTGAGATATCTTGATAAAATTTGGTGAGCGGGTGTATTTGGGTGTCCGATTAGACATTTGTCGGAACCGACCGAATCGGACCACTATAGCATATATCCTCCATACAACCGATTTTTCAGAAAAAGAGGATTTTTGTAATATCTTACCCAATTTAACAGATTGAAGCTTCAAACTTCACCATATACTTTCGTATATTGCACGTATTGTTGCCTGAAAAAATTGATGAGATCGGTCGTATATATAGTATATATCCCCCACAACCGATTGTTCAGATAAGGAACTTTTCGTAATTACTGCCCTATTTTAAGAGCTAGAGGCTTCAAATTTCAACGAATACTTACGTATATAGCATATATTGTTGTCTGAAAAAATCATAAAGATCGGTGGTATATATAGTATATATATGGTGGTATATATAGTATATATATATATATATATATTTTCGCAAATTTTAGCCCCATTTTAACAGCTAGAAGCTTCAAATTTCACCGAATACTTACGTATATAGCATATATTGTTGTCTGAAAAAATCATAGAGATCGGTTGTATATATAGTATATATCTCATACAACCGATTGTTCAGATAAGAAACTTTTCGCAATTTCTACCCCATTTTAACAGCTATAAGCTTCAAATTTCACCGATTGCTTACGTACATATATAGCATATATTGTTGTCTGCAAAAATCATAGAGATCGGTTGTATATATAGTATATATCTCATACAACCGATTGTTCAGATAAGAAACTTTTCGCAATTTCTACCCCATTTTAACAGCTATAAGCTTCAAATTTCACCGATTGCTTACGTATATAGCATATATTGTTGTCTGAAAAAATCATAGAGATCGGTTGTATATATAGTATATATCTCATACAACCGATTGTTCAGATAAGAAATTTTACGCAATTTCTACCCCATTTTAACAGCTATAAGCTTCAAATTTCACCGATTGCTTACGTATATAGCATATATTGTTGTCTGAAAAAATCATAGAGATCGGTTGTATATATAGTATATATCTCATACAACCGATTGTTCAGATAAGAAACTTTGCGCAATTTCTGCCCCGTTTTAACAGCTGCAAGCTTCAAATTTCACAAAATGCTTACGTATGTAGCATATATTGTTGTGGCTGAAAAAATCATAGAGATCGGTGGTATATATATTATATACTTCATATAAACTGTCATTTTTGCCCCTTTTTTACGGCTAGAAGCTTCAAAATTCATCAAATTTCATCAAATAATTACGTTTACGTCATATATTTTTGAAAGACGTGATTCGTACTCATAGTTTTTACATGCAGACCACAAAAAACGTGAAGCTTTGCATCCTCACACAGATTACCTACCTATTTTTATACCTTTCATGAAAATGAAATGGTATATTAATTTCGTCACGAAACCGAAAATTGTAAGTCCTTAAAGGAAAATAGATAGACCCACCATTAAGTATACCGAAATAATCAGGTTGAAGAGCTGAGTTGATTTAGCCATGTCCGTCTGTCGTCTGTCCGTCTGTCTGTTTGTATGCAAACTAGTCCCTCAATTTTTGAGATATCTTGATAAAATTTGGTGAGCGGGTGTATTTGGGTGTCCGATTAGACATTTGTCGGAACCGACCGGATCGGACCACTATAGCATATATCCTCCATACAACCGATTTTTCAGAAAAAGAGGATTTTTGTAATATCTTACCCAATTTAACAGATTGAAGCTTCAAACTTCACCATATACTTTCGTATATTGCACGTATTGTTGCCTGAAAAAATTGATGAGATCGGTCGTATATATAGTATATATCCCCCACAACCGATTGTTCAGATAAGGAACTTTTCGTAATTACTGCCCTATTTTAAGAGCTAGAGGCTTCAAATTTCAACGAATGCTTACGTATATAGCATATATTGTTGTCTGAAAAAATCATAAAGATCGGTGGTATATATAGTATATATGGTGGTATATATAGTATATATATATATATATATATTTTCGCAAATTTTAGCCCCATTTTAACAGCTAGAAGCTTCAAATTTCACCGAATACTTACGTATATAGCATATATTGTTGTCTGAAAAAATCATAGAGATCGGTTGTATATATAGTATATATCTCATACAACCGATTGTTCAGATAAGAAACTTTTCGCAATTTCTACCCCATTTTAACAGCTATAAGCTTCAAATTTCACCGATTGCTTACGTATATAGCATATATTGTTGTCTGAAAAAATCATAGAGATCGGTTGTATATAGTATATATCTCATACAACCGATGTTCAGATAAGAAACTTTTCGCAATTTCTACCCCTTTTTAACAGCTATAAGCTTCAAATTTCACAAATTTCATGCTTACGTATATAGCATATATTGTTGTCTGAAAAAATCGTAGAGATCGGTTGTATATATAGTATATATCTCATACAACGCGAGCTTTGCTCCTCACAGATACATACTATTTTCGCTATTTTATACCCTCATTTTAACAGCTATAAGCTTCAAATTTCACCAAATGCTTACGTGTATAGCATATATTGTTGTCTGAAAAAATCATTGAGATCGGTGGTATATATAGTATATATCTCATACAACCGATTGTTCAGATAAGAAACTGTGCGCAATTTCTGCCCCTTTTTAACAGCTAGACGCTTCAAATTTCACCATATGCTTACGTATATAGCATATATTGTTGTCTGAAAAAATCATAGAGATCGGTGGTATATATACTATGTACCCCATATAAACTCTAATTTTTGCCCCCTTTTTACGGCTAGAAGCTTCAAAATTCATCAAATTTCATCAAATAGTTACGCTTACGTCATATATTGTTGAAATACGTGATTCGTAGTCATAGTTTTTACACGCAGACCACAAAAAACCTGAAACTTTGGATCCTCACACAAAGTACCTAACTATTTTTTATTTTATATTTATCTTAAAAATCGTTAAGGTATGTAGATCTGTTCACTATATATTTCTTATCTTATACATCCGATTATTCGGAGATTACGAGCAGGATAAGATTATTGTTCAGCCCCATTCATGAAAGGTATGAAGTCTTCGGCACAGCCGAAGACAGTCCCGTTCTTACTTGTTTAAATTTAATTTTTTTTTGTTTTATACAGCCAGTAAGTTTGGTAAGCATAGAAAAAATTTGGTTTTCATTATAAAAAAAATTGCCTCATTCCGCTCAATTCCATTGAACGAATAAATACTCATTAAAGGGAATTTCATATAGTTTCAGATAACCATTGCGAAATTTTGCGCTTTTCTTTGTAATCGCCAACTTAATGTCTCTATGCCCTCGCTCACGTATGAAGCGCAGTGACCTAACAATGGAATGTCCTCATTTCAAGTCTACAATACTAGATCCCAAAAAAGACAGTTATACCTGAAATGGTAAAAATCCAGAAACAGGAAAATTGTACACTGAATAGCCTTCATTGTTTGTCATATGAGTTTTCACCATAGTTAACGAGTTGTGCACCTATTCCATCAACTTATGTATGCACGCCTACCTGAGGGTCGTCTATTATGGGTGATACTTCTAAGCAATTGAGTGCTTCGGGAATATACATATGTATGTATACGTCACATATACGTCTACCTAACGCTCTGTCGGCATATAAAAAATAAATAAATGTAAGGCGCGATAACCTCCGAAGAGATCTAAGGCCGAGCTTCTCTTCCAATTTGCGGCGTGCTCCTCTTGATTTTCCCTACAAATTGGCCGGACTGGACCTACATGTTTTATGCCGACTCCGAACGGCATCTGCAAGGCAGATGAATTTTCAATGAGCTTTTCATGGCAGAAATACACCCGGAGCGCTTGCCAAACACTGCCGAGGGGCGACTCCGGTTAGAAAAATTTTCTTCTAATTTAAAAACTTTATTTCTAAAATTTTGATGTTGCTTTGCCCGGGATGCGAACCCAGGGCATACGGTGTGGTAGGCGGAGCACGCTACCATCACACCACGGTGGCCGCCATATACATCATCGCAAAAGTGCTACATATGTGGGGCTTCTCCAAAAGATATGAATAATATGCGAGCCCTGTCAGAGCGAAATGTTGACAAAAGCTTGCTTGCTTTCGGAATTTCCCCTTTACATTCTTGGATACGATGCATGGAATGTATGCTACAAATCGCTTATCGAATGGAAATGAAGACCTGGTGTGTGAGGGGGGAAGAAAATAAGGAAAAGATGATAAAGAAGAAAGAACATATCAAAATAGATTTAGGAAAGAAGTTGATTGATATGCCAAAGCAAAACACCGGCAACACAAATGATGACACTGTGAGATTCTTTGGAATTTTTTCATTAGAACAGCGGGTTAGGGGGCAGAATATTTCCGCGGTAGGTATGCCTGTTGTAAGAGGCGACTAAAATACCAGATTCAAGGGGCTGTGTACGCAACCCTTCAGGCTGCCAGCGCAATATATAGCTTCCCCAAACCCAATTGTCAATCTCACCTATCCGCGGCGAATCCTGTTTCACTAACAGACGAGGCTCTGGCGACCCCAAGCTCCTTATGGAACTTGGGGGTGAGGAGGGAGGGGATGGCTTGAAGGTTTAATGTGGCCACATAAATCGTTTCCCGAGATGGTCGGGCTAGCACCTAATGATGATGTGGTACCGGAGCGTACCGGATCTGTATCCGGCAAAGGACCATTACATCGATAGCACTCCCCAAAGCCTTCGGGGAGCAACCTTATCGCTACAACAACAACAACAAGATTCTTTGGAGATCCTGAAATAACATCAGACACAACCGGCATAAACATCAATCTTTTGAAAAGGTTTCATACAATACTTTCATGCATAGGATGTGGGTTTCAAATAAATTCTGAAGCTTTTGACCACTATGTGACAGAGACAAGGGTACTATATTTATCGGAATATGCTTGGTACAATATGCCAGTGAGCGTACATAAAAATTCCATGTCATGGAGAGTATAATCGTGTCTGCTATTCTTCCTATTGGGTCAACTTTCGGAAGAAGCTCAAGAGCCCAAAAACAAAGATGCACGAAAGTATCGTGAACTTTTCACCACAAAAAAGTCAAAAATTTGTAGTAACTTGGATTTGCTGCACAGATTGCTGATATCGTCAGACCTGTTCATATACAGTTTGCGGAAAACCCCTAGGTCAAAGCGGCGAGCATTAACGAGTGAAGTTATTGGCTTATTATCTGAACCAGAGCATGTCGACGATATTGACTCCGACTAACTTTATACCAGTTCAAATATAATTTTTATTTATAAGTATGTATTTCGTTCAGTTTTTACAAATATATGAAAATAAAATTTTTTAAATATTAATCAAAAGCCTCTAAGCTAAAGTTAAGGTGGTTGTTGTAATTTTGTTGTACACAGCAAAAACATTTTGTACAAAGGGATTTTGCACGGATTTAATTTAAATCCCACGCCATTGGTGGACCGGCCAGTGTAATTTTAATGAAGCACTGATACGCGGGATACGCCGGTGTTGTTACTTTAAAAACCTTAATTTTTCTATTTAAAAAATAATATTTAGGAAAGGTTTTGTTTGTATGTATTTAAGGAAATCAACGTGTTGGCCATTTCGGAAAGATCTGGGGTTTTTGTCTCAAGATCTCGAAGACCGTCCAAAAATTTTCCGGAGTAGCTCCTTGCGGAGGGATTTTCCCTCGATCGCTTACTCCAGAGAGGCTTCACTCCGGTCTTTAGAATTGGTACTGCTACGTCTGTTGAAAAGAAATAGAGATACATAAAATAGTCACATTTTTGTCTGTATATCTAGTGCAAACCGTAGTTTCACATAGGGATAACCCCTAATAATCGTCGCGAACACAATTTCTTTAAATCATTTGTGGCTCCTTGGCGTTCACGCACAAAGGCGACTTATGGTTGCTATTAATGGTCTATTAAAACTCATGACTCTCGTGGCACAGGGCGCCTCCAGTTTTTTCGGCTGTTTTAAGAGCTACAATTCCCGATGTGAGAACAGTAGCAATCCCAACCACCAGTCGCTACCACGCCTCCTAACCCTCACACCATATGCCAGCACAGAAGCTATAGGACTGCGATTTCGAACTCATACCTTTTTGTTGTTGTTGTTGTATCAGTGAACTCATACCTTCCTCGACGTCACTTTTAGAAGCTCTAGGTGTAGCTCCGAAGACTTTCCATCGGATGCTTTTGTCGCGCTATGCTGCCGAGCTACCCCAGAGAAACACCTTGAAACGTTAGGGAGTGACTATTCGGCCAAGAATGCCGCCCTCGAAATCATAAGCAGTCTAAGTGGATGCCAATGCGTAATGGGTGAAAATCGTATAATCCTTGGCGCATCTACATAATTAAAATTTTACAAGGACCCTGGATAAAATTTTTAAAATGTAGACCAAAGTTTGCAGACGTTTGTGTTCACAACATTGTTTTCAATAGTCCTCGTTAAATCAAAACGATATTTAAGAATGAAAGTCGACCGATTTTAAGTTGAAAGATGTTAACTGCTGTTTTCCGGCCTTATGAGCTTATTATGGATGACCGCATAGCTTCAGTTTTCAGACTAGTTCGACTGTCCACTACATTAGGGTAGTAGCACACACGGTCATTAGTTCGACTTTCTTGGGAAAGCTTTTGGTTCACCACTTTGAATGTTCTTGCGAAGGACAAAGCCTCACCTGGTAAATATATGTGCCTAAGTATTCACATTTGTAAAAGGAGCCGTAACGTGTAGGTCATATTTAAACTTGGTTGACAGGCTATAATCAATGTGACTCACTCCAAGGGACTAGTTTTGGATAGGGCCGCCAACTTTAGGAAATGTCAAAACGGGAGACATGGGTGTTAAAGGATGAAGTATGAAAATCAAAATTTACTTTTCAGACGCTATTATATAATTTCGCAAATAAACAACAGATGTTTGAATGTAAGTAAGCCCAAGTGACCTCCACTTAAGTATGTCCTCAACTTAAGTATGAGGTAAGAATCATTCCAAGGAGTGTTCATACCCCTAGAACCTAGTAAAGGATATTGCATCACTGATTTCGCTTATTCTTTTAGCCAATCGCAATATAAATTTTTAAAAAAATCGGCACTTTTTTTGAGTATTTTGCTTTTTTTAACAACTTAAGGACAATTTCAAAACATGTTCGCCTTGGGTCATTTTATTTGAATTCATTGATCATTATTAATTTTTTTTTAAATATTCAAAGTGAACATATAAATTTATTATATAACTTTTCCTTTATTGTTTTGTTTTAATAACTTGGTGAATTGGGTGATGGAAAGTCCGTGTTAAGCTGACATCGAAAACGCCTGTTATTTTAAATAACTTTTGAACAGTTAGAAAGAGTTAAATCTCGCAATTAGTTTATTATAACTGGCATTTATGCGTATCCCTTGATACCCCATTCGACCATATCCGACCAATTTTGGACATGAACAATAAATGGCCTAAACAATCATAAACGAGTAGAAAATATAGTAACGCGCCGGACGCCGCCACCGCCGCGCCGATATTTTTGACATTCGGCGGCGGCGTGCGAAAAACGATTAAAATCGGCGGCGGCGGCGATTATCGACGGTGTATATCTCTAGTCAATATATCCCACCCAAAAATTACCCCATGAAAATGTTTATCTTCAGATTACCAGTACTGAGGTCAAGACGTGTCGTTTGACACCTCTCCCGACATTTTTGGACGTGTATTAGCAAGCAGTCGACGCCTGTTGTAAATTATTTCCAATTTTTCAGTGTACAACAACCACTTGAAATTTTCCATTTCTTTTGCAAATATCCCTTCACAGAAGCAAAATGTTTAAATTCCGAAAAAAAAATTCAATATGCTGCATTCGACCCTCCACAAATATAAAAAATATATTCCTGGATATATTTCAACAGCCCACCGTCTATGAATTTACAGATTTTAAAATTTTACAAATTTTCAAAGAAATAAATAGGGAAATTTCTGTCCAGATACCATAGAAAGTTTTCCATTTTAGCGTGAAAAGTTTTCAACACGCAACAACAAAATACAGTAACATTTTACAAGACAGTGCAACATCTAATTTTTATCAAAAATTATCAAAGGCTGTATAAAACGAAGCGTTTCGACTTCTGGCTCCCACATTACTTGGATTGGAAAGTTGGTAGAAAAGGAGATATTATTAGTCAATCAATTGCTCTCCACCTTTATATTTTTACTTCTCATAAATATTTTTGCAATTTCTATGTCAAAATTTAAATATCAAAGTTTAGCAAGAATATGTCATTATATAAGGAGACATTTTTCGCTGATTTTTGTCCATTTATATAAAGGAAGTGCTTAAAATTTTTTTCTTATATTTTTATTTTCTCCTTTTCTTACATTTTATCGGTGTCTTTTAAGTTTTACGCCTGTAGCTCAATGAGAACTTACATAAAAACCAATCCCAAAATTCCCTCCGTTGCGTTTGATTTTTCTAAATATCTCGGCGAACCACCTAGCGAACCTTTTTTTTATTGTGTCATCGATCTCTGAATTAATCTCTAAATTTTTTGCTTCGAGCTCATCGAGAGGTTACTTAAAACCCGGTTTCAAATTTCCAAATTATTATCTAATTTTTTCGATCCGTGCGCCACCCTAACGGAATTTTTTCTCCTTTTGTTCCTTTGTCACGGTGTCTTAACATGTCTCTGGTTTCATGTTTGTAGCTCAATGAGAAGTTACTTTAAAATCGATCTCAAAACACCAAATTTCCAAATTCTGATCAAAATATTTCGATCCGTGCGCCACCTAACGGAATTTTTTTCTCCTCTTCTTAAACTTTCTCGGCGTCTTATCCTACCTGTGAAGTTTTACGCTTGTAGCTCAATGAGAACTTACATAAAAATCAATCCCAAATTCCCTCTGTTTCGTACGATATTTCTAAATATCTCATCCCGTGCGCCCCCTAGCGAATCTTTTGTGTCGTGTCATCGGCTGTCATCGACCTCTGAACTAAGTTTGAAATTTCAAGTATCTAACTCATCGAGAAGTTACTTAACCCTTTCGTCCCTGAATTCGAAATTCCTCTCTCCAACAAAAATAGCAAACTTAAAGGCCTGTGCTCGATTAATATACACTATTTCAGATGAAAAAGCAAGAATATATGTTTGTGGGAGGCCGTGGAGGGAGGGGGAGGTGTGGTACTTATATGTACCAATAGCATTTTAACCGGTACACATATGTACCAACAGGTACAACAAGTTACATGGTTTTCTTAGTGTTATCGTTATAATATATAAAGAAATATTTTTTTATTTTGTGTGAAACAGCTTGAAACAATCTTTATATAATGGAACATTACATTCTTCGCAAATAGTTTTTGTTCTCGTATGAATTTTTACTAACGCGCACCGACTAAAACGTCTTCCTGTAACACCTTCGACAGGAAGAGCCAAAATATTTGCTCTTCTTGGAAAGAGTACGTCTTCTTGGTAATGGCAATGCTATATTCTTCTTCCCTTCTGCAACCAATTCTTCAGCATTCACACCATGTAAGATAAGGACCTTTCTCATTTTTACGCCTCAAATCGTTGTAAGGTATCTATGCTTTGCTGTACATATACCAAGGCAAGAATAAAAGACTTTCTTCCGCCATTTGAAAGACTTTCTATAATGATTGTAGAGACTTATGAATTGATCAGCCCATTTTCGATAGAATACATTTGCTTCGGGCAGTCTATTTCCTCTTGAGGACCTGACTTATGTTTTTTTGTAATTTTAGTCATATAAGGTTTATGACCATTAGCCATTATCAACACTTATTTTGTGTCTTGCCACTTTGTCATCGACATAGTAAGACTTTGATTTGCATTTGAGGCTTACTGGGTGCTGAAAGGTATAATTTGGACGTAAGGACCTTGTATCTGTCCAAAATACAATTTATAGTGAAATAGCTTTGGCAGTACAAAATGAGTCGTTTGGCATTATCCAATCAATAAAATAAATGTAAGGCGCGATAACCTCCGAAGAGATCTAAGGCCGAGCTTCTCTTCCAATTTGCGTCGTGCTCCTCTTGATTTTTCCCTACAAATTGGCCGGACGGGACCTACATGTTTTATGCCGACTCCGAACGGCATCTGCAAGGCAGATGAGTTTTCACTGAGAGCTTTTTCATGGCAGAAATACAATCGGAGCGCTTGCCAGACACTGCCGAGCGGCGACCCCACTTAGAAAAAATTTCTTCTAATTGAAAAATCTTATTTCTAAAATTTTGATGTTGCTTTGCCCGGGAGTTGAACCCAGGGCATACGGTGTGATAGGCGGAGCACGCTACCATCACACCACGGTGGCCGCCAATCAATAATTCGATTATTATCAGATAGATTGAGTGAACAATTTTCTAGACTGCTGCAGAAGCCGCTGTGCCGACTCAGATGTGGAAGATTGCTCAAAATTATTTTGGTTGTGGTCACTCTCACTTTTAGTTTCAAGGTCCATTTCGTCGTCACTTTCATTAAATGAAGAATCTGTTTTATCTTCATTTGGTTAGTAGTCGTGTGATGAGTCCGCAGAAAAATCTGACATACTTTCAATCTCCTTTTAGCTCAACGACCTCTTATTCATTTTCGTCCGGGATTGAAAGAGACTTTGTCAACATACCTGTTGGTACATATATGTACCAGCAGAAACGACGGTTGGTACATATATGTACCACAAACTTTAGTACCCAATACAATTTCAATACGAATCAGATACAACATCAAATTTATATACCTTTATTCTGATAGGATTTGTGCTCCAAAATATTAAGAAAGTTTGCAGTTACACTTCAAGTTTACCACTTTTTTTGCTAAATAATACTAAATAAGGCGTGCTCCGCAACATAAACACGTGCATGAAAACATTTACTAACCACACTTTCATCAACATTCAAGGTTACCGGAAGGTACAATTGTATACCGTTTTTACTGTATTTTAAAACTTTTAGGGTTCATTAAGAGAGGCTGGTACATATGTGTACCACTCGGGACGAAAGGGTTAAAAGCTGGTTTGAAAATTTTCAAATTCTTATCTAATTATTTCGATCCGTGCGCCACCTAACGCATTTTTTTCCGTTTGTTGCATTGTTACGGTGTTCTAAACTATGTGTAAAGTTTCATGATTGTAGCTCAATGAGAAGTTACTTAAAAATCGATCTGAAAATTCCAAATTTCCAAGTTCTTATCTAATTATTTAAATCCGTGCGTCACCTAACGGATTTTTTTCTTCCGTTTTTTGCATTTTCACGGTGTTCTAACCTATGTGTAAAGTTTCACGTTTGTAGCTCAATGAGAAGTTACTAAAAAATCGATTTCAGATTTGTATGAAAAGCGGACAAACATTCAACCGACCTAATATAAAGGAAGTAAAAAACCACAAAGTGACCCCGAGAGGGTCCGAAATATCGGGCTCTATCCATATATTTTTTCACACAAGTTTCACCACGGACTGGGGGATCAAAATTAAATCCGCGCATAACACTTTTCTGCATTAGTATGTGTGTACCGAATCTGGAAAAATACAACAACCACTTGAAAACTTGAACCCATTGTTTGCTTATCCTTTGATAATTTTTGATAAAAATTAAGTGGTCCCTGTCTTGTAAAACGTTACCTTACAACACGGTGCATTTTTATCAAAAATTATCAAAGGTAGTATCAAAAGAAGCGTATCGACCTACGTTTTTAGAATCCGAAAGCGAAAATTAAATGTTTGTCAAAAA